>OZ035836.1:23027778-23043196 GCA_964034765.1 Knipowitschia caucasica | reverse complement strand
GCGTTTTTTCACAATTTTCTTGTGGGCGGGACCACTCGCGGCCATCTTGGATTGCTCCATGAAAGCACTTTTCATGGCCAACTCCTATGAACGGCGGAGATAGGCGTGGGTCCGTGTACGTCGCGGCCATTCTATTTTTGATTAGGAAAGAAAATACAAAAAACGAATATTGGCCGTTTCCCGTTTTCCGTTTTCAAAATAAAATGTAGAAAACGAGAATTTAATCCGTTTTTCGATTTTGTGTTTTAAAATTAAAAAACGGATAACGAAAAACAGGTCATAATCCGTTTTTCCATTACACATTTACACAAGAAACACCAACATCGAAAAACCACGGCAAAAATTTGATTTTCCATTCTTGATCTTATTTTGAAGCTGACCCGGAATCTGTTAACCATGCCTACCACTATGCCACTAAGCGGCCGAAGTCACTCTACTTTGTGAGAAGACGTCAGCTGTTACAGTGGCTAACCATCTTCTCACATTTCGCTCTGAGAAACCCACAGTTGGACCAAACTGTGCAGTTAGCGCGTTGGCGATCTCACCACAAGCCATACCACTCATCCTTCTCTCTATAATAAAGTCGGCGAAACTATTTAAGGCCATTTGAAAACTTATTAAAGTAGAAAAAAAGACAAATTAGTTAGCCACTGTAACAGCTGACGTCTTCTCACAAAGTAGAGTGACTTCGGCCGCTTAGTGGCATAGTGGTAGGCATGGTTAACAGATTCCGGGTCAGCTTCAAAATAAGATCAAGAATGGAAAATCAAATTTTTGCCGTGGTTTTTCGATGTTGGTGTTTCTTGTGTAAATGTGTAATGGAAAAACGGATTATGACCTGTTTTTCGTTATCCGTTTTTTAATTTTAAAACACAAAATCGAAAAACGGATTAAATTCTCGTTTTCTACATTTTATTTTGAAAACGGAAAACGGGAAACGGCCAATATTCGTTTTTTGTATTTTCTTTCCTAATCAAAAATAGAATGGCCGCGACGTACACGGACCGGCGTGACTCCGTCCGTTAATATATATAGTCTATGGTCGTGCCAAACGTGCATGTGTGGCTTTCATGCACATGCACAGAGGGGCTTGGCCGCACTCTGACCAATCAGAGCTGCTCATCAGAACAGCGGAAGAGCGGAGTGAAGGAAAGGAGAAAAGTTTGTGGCAGTAAAGTGTGAATTTGAAGAAAATCGAAGGATTTAAGAAGAAAAAAAGTTCAGGATGTCAAGGGACACTAAAATCCCCACAAAATCCGATCTTTATGAAAGCTGTAGGCTCTCTGTCAGCTGAGGTCGTGCTGTTTTAATTTACATTGAGTTCTATGGTACTTTTTTCTGGGTAGCCCACGTGAATTTAGTCTGCAGGATCACTCTAGTTTACTGGCTGTGAATTTCTGAAGTCTCTCGTTCAAATGAATGGAGCTCTCGCCAGCTGACGCATGCGCAGATGCGTTTTTTCACAATTTTCTTGTGGGCGCGACCACTCACGGCCATTTTGGATAGTTCCAGTAGAGCAAATTTTTTGGCACATTAGTTAGAACGGCGGAGATAGGCGTGACTCTGTCCGTTAATATATACAGTCTATGGGGAAAACGCTCACACAGAAGCTTTTCGCGGCTAATATCTTATTTTAAGTGAAAACTATTTTCAATGAATGAGCAGTTTTTTCAACAATGTGGAGGATCCCCTATGGTTGCTGCCAGTTCCAAATGCAGACACGTCCTCGCATGACAAGTCAAGAAGATTTCAGGGAGATAGTTGACAGTTGTATTTCTTCAACAGTTATTGGTCCTTATTTTACATGGCCTTATTCAACATCTAACTAACCAGTTCCTGACACTTTCCCATGTGGGTTAGGGTTTGGGTAAACTCTCACTCAATTAGCTGTTACTGAGTGAGGGATAAGTGTTACTATCCAACAATGAAATACTCTGCATTTGACCCATCCGTCATTGCCACCAGGGCCTCTATACATAGTTCCTACATGACGTCACTACATACGGGGATTTGCCGACCCGGCGACATTTGTGTTGGCATTCTGTGGGCAAAACAATAGAAAAAGAAGCTGAAACGTGTTAATGTCGTGATAAAGTTGAAAATGGTCATCTCCTGCTGGGTCAATGGATGTTCAAATCGTGCCGGAGGTTCTGTTAAACTTGGATTTTACAGTATACCCATCATTAGACTTCATGAATGTGAGAAGACTAAGCTTTTGTCAGAACAACCACGGAGGTTATGGCTTGCGAAGATAAACAGGCAAGAAACTCCCTCAAAACACGCAAGAATATGCTCGGAGCACTTTGTGTCAGGTGCGTATCGTATCTTATAATGTGTTGACAGACGTAATTTACTCAGTACTAACTTGTGTATGCTGATATCTGGTAACTTGAGAGTTTCATTATTTAGATTACTTTATTATGAGGAGGATCGGTGTCGCGTCCGAGGCTCTCGAGGGCAACGTAAATGTATTAAATAGATAATAATAGTTCTATGGTGGGCTAAAACAATGTTCACAAACAGCATTGCTTCTGTAAAAAGATCTGTGTCATAAAATAAACTGCTCTTTACGCCTGGAAAAATCAGTTGCCCACCATTCACCAAAACATACGGTCAAAAACGCGGAAATAAACAATAACAGCAATCCAGAGTGTCCGTGTGGCATTAGCATTAATTAAATTAATTGTTAATATAATTAAAATAATTAAATAGAGCTCCAACTGGTATTAAATCTAAAGTTTTTGAGAAATGTTTGCATTGCTTGTTAATTTTTGCTGCATAATTTGATCAAATATGTAAAACATGTCCGTAGCACGTTAAACTGTGGTGCCATTGTATTAATATACAATTATTTGCTCAAAAGTTGCCCTTTTTTTTCCAATTTGCGTTTGAATATCTACATTTATTCTCATTCTTCTGTTTAATGGAATGCACAAACACAGCAGCGTGCCATCAAAGATGGCGTCTCCGAGGAGGTCATGTGACATTCATTGGTCTGTGGGAACTATGTATTGATTATGAAGTGGTTTTGTAGACACTCACTTATCGCTGAAGACCCCGCTCCTTATAACACAGATCTTGACGAGCAGGAGAAAGCAGAAGCAAAGGGTGACCAGGTGGAACCCTTTATCCATGGTTAGCTCCAGAGCCTGCACAGACACACACACGCAATCCTCTTAACCCTGATTTCTCAACCATTTTATAAAGCACCTTGAGTCACTATATATTCCTCTTTGGGGCATCTCTATCACTTGGTTTTAAGCACTTTATACCATCCCAATTTTACCATGCCCCAATGAGGTAGATTTCAGTTCTATTCTCCAAGTAAAATCATTAAAGGGGCTAAGATGGTACCTTGGGTTGCTGGTAGTGTTCGGAGGACATCAGAAACAGATGCACCAGACAAACCACGGACACAATCTTCTCACAATGCTGGATGTAATGAGCAAAGCGGACTCGATGGCTGGGAATATGGATCACACCCCTGGCTTCTGCGTTACCCTGGTTTGGAACCGTTCCCTGAGACTGCTCGAACCAGGCGTCTAGGATGGTGCCGATGAACATGTCCAGTGACAGGTAACCGAAGGTCATAAAAAAATATGAAATAAAGGCAGCGCCATAAGTTGAATTCCGTCACGGGCTGAAGGAGAGAAGAGTCTTTAGCACAAAGTCACAGCATCCTCGTTCTATACCAGGGGTGTCAAACATAACAGCCGGTTGTTACTACATATTTTTAAATTAACTGTATTTGACTTTGAATATTATTTTAGAACATTTACATAATAACAATAATAATGCATCAGTTTTATACAGCACTTTACAGGACACTCAAAGACACTTCACATTATTTATTATTGAATTATTCATTCACTCCAAACACTGTGGTGATAAACTACTACTGTAGCCACCACTGCCCTGGGGCACACTGACAGAAGTGAGGCAACCAGTAAGTGCCAACAGCCCCTCCCACCACCACCAGCCATTCACACACACCAGACTCATTCTGGAGTGAATTTGTTCATCAATTTGTAACATATCCAAGCATAAATAACTTATCAGCTTGTCATTTACTAAATAGAGGTGTCCACACCAAGATCTTCCTTTACAACAACTATCGAGCTGTGATCTTAGATTTCAGGATTCAGAATATCACCTGGATGTCGGGACCAACGGCGTCGATGGCGTCGCACATGATGTTCATCCAGCCATCTTTGGAGTAGCTCACAAACAAAGTCAACAATGCCTGGACACACACACACCATATTACCCCTGAGCAGCTGGTTTGTCATTTCATATTTTAGAATGTGAAATAATATCTTAGGTAGAAAATCTATGGCGAGACATGTTTCAAGGGTAAAAAAAAACAATACTTTCTGCCTGTAACTCCCTAAGCTGCCGCTAGAGGGAGGAGTTCGATGTGTTATTAATCTCACTTTCAAAAAATGTCCTTTCATATTTGTAAAACAACAGATACAGATCACTTGAATCAATCTCACTCTTCATTTTAAGGGCGTGACTGGGTGATTGGTTTGTGACTGGGAGTGACAGGGCTATTCCCCCGCTGTCCCATTGTCTGTTTCACGGCATGATGATGGGACTCGAGGCCTGCAACCCTCACCCCGCCTGGGAGCTGCCTCAGTCCTGCAGTGTGTGGTCTTGGTCCTCGTTCTGAGTCCTCAATCTATAGCTTGTGTTGGCAGAAAAAACCAGACGATTCCCAAATACAGGCGAGTTTCCCATGGATCTTTGCGAGTTATCCATGGACTTTTGCGAGTTCCAGGCGACTTCCGCTAATCTTTCAGCCCCCATGCCGGCACAAAGCGCCACTGAGCACAACCATTCATTTGAATACGGCGCCATCTTGAATCGCAGAGGCTTGGACAAATTGCGACCATGAAAAACCCGGAAGAAACATTAACATTAGAAAAAAAAAGAAACATTAACATTAATAATACGTTTTAAGATGCATTTGCAGAGGATCTGATTCATGGATTTAGATTTAGGTATTTGGGTCACTAACTGCTGATTTTTCAAATTCTTGGTTCAGTTTTCATGTAGTTCGAGAGAGATCTAGTTTTGAACGTCCGGTTATAAGTAGCTATAATGGCTGTTACTCGCCTTGGTTGTCCTCCAGTATGGTCGCCGTGGCTACTCGTGACCATAGGATCCCTATTAAATAGAATGGGCGATGCGGGAAAACGCACACAGGAGCTTTTTGTTGCTTAGTATCACTCTTATTTTGAGTGTAAAATATTTTCAATGCCTTCTAGAGTTTGAATGAGTCAAATTTTTTCAACAATGAGGAGGATTAAGCGGCTGTTATAGTGACGATAGAGTGCCCAGAGTCAGAACTAAACATGGGGAGGCTGCTTTTCAGATTCATGCTGCTGAAATCTGGAACAGTCTTCCTGAAGATGTGAGACAGGCCTCCTCTCTGACAATGTTTAAAACCAGGTTAAAGACAGTTCTGTTTAGCTGTGCATACAACTGAGGGATTTTATATTTTTTATCTTTCTTTTTAATGTTCTGTGATTATTTATGATTTTTAATGCTTTCTTATTTTGTTCAGCACTTTGAATTGCCTTGTGTATGAATTGTGCTATATAAATAAACTTGCCTTGCCTTGCCTTGCCTAGAGGAACTCTTCACTCTGGGATGAACAGAACCACGTCTGAGAAGATAGTTCTAGTCAATAATACAATAAATGGGGCACAATACTACTTTTAACAACATTTGAGGCAAGAAATATGACCCTTAACTGTCATTTCAGTGATTTGTTGAGCTGTAAACAACAAAAAGTTTGGACTCATTCTCCAGGGAGCTCCGTAGCGTTAAGCTAACAGCGGAGACTGCAATGAACCATGGATCTATAATAATAACATGAACGCAGCCATCCTGGGGATAAAACTTGGTGGGAAAAAATGGTGGGAATAACAATGAACATCTCATAACACAATGACTAGATTAGATTTGAGAAGACTTAAAATACAGCCTGCCTTTAGCTTTGGTACAGCTTTTTTTAAACTTTTTTACACATGTACATGTTGGTTTGGCATTAAAAATGTATTTAACAGTTATTTTTCTCTGTTGCCTTGGTCGCTACAACCGTATACCACACAAAAATACTGCATTGTATCTATGAAAGTCAGCGAAGTAAAGACTGTAACTGTCTGCGGCTGGATGCTACGCAGGCTAATGCTATTGCTAACGCATTTATTCCTTTCCTTGTTAGGCATGTTCAATTATAATGATATTATTTACTATTAATATGAAACATCATTTACAAACATTTATTCTAAACAATTAACTCCAATTTAACACAAGAAATAAATAAAAATCAAACAAATCAAATAAATCAAACACAATGAGATGAATGTCTTTCATGACACGGTCATGAAATGTTTAAAAAACATTTGAGGCGAGAAATATGACCCTTTATTGTAATTTTGGTGATTTGTTGAGCTGTAAAGAACAAAAAGTTCGGACTGGGGGGAGCTCCGTAGCCTTTAAGCTAACAGCCGGGGCTGCTACGAACGCACAAAGCTCGGATACAACTTCAGACACTTCCCTGGACCTCACGGTCCCAGACCCTGGACCTCACGGTCCCAGACCCTGGTCCTCACGGTCCCAGACCCTGGACCTCACGGTCGTGGGAATAACGATGAACAATGACTCTCATAACACAATGGCTAGATTATATGTGAGCAGACTGATTGTAAAGCCTGCCTTTAGCTTTGTTACACATGTACATGTTGGTTTGAGACAACCTTTGGCATTAAAACATGTATTTAACAGTTCTTTCTCTCTTTTCCCTCGGTTACTACAACCGTATACCACACAAAAATACTACATTGTATCGATGAAAGTCAGCAAAGTAGAGACTGAGGACTGTCAGCTTTGTCTGCGGCCACGGATGCTATGCAGGCTAATGCTAACGAATTAATGCTAATTAATCAGATTAATTAGCATTATTTCTTCCTTTCCAATAAATCGACACCCGTTAGTGATATAAATTTTGGCAAAATTGAGACTCCATAAGTTCTCCACTTGATATGAGCCGTTGCCACAACTGCATACGCCACAGAAAAAGAGCATTTTGACTCGGAATGAGTGCATTTTTACATTGTTCTTAATGGGGAGATTTACTTCCTGTCCCTCGGAGCACTTTTGCACCACCGCGTGACGTCACGTGCAACCCAGCAAGAGGTCGCCAATATATGCAGCTGGTCACCATGTTGTTGTATTCTTAAAAAAACAAGTGGGAGAAGAGTGGAGTGACTGAGAGATCTGTGTTTAGGTAAAACACTCTATATAAGTGATGGCTATTGGAAGATATTTATATTTAAATATAAGCATTGATGGTTAAGGGCGACCAAGGAAGGGAATACATCATCTTTTTTCTCAGGAAAACAACCAAATGTAATGTATTCTTAACATTTTAACCCAATAACTCATCATTAGAAGTTAAATAGTCCAACATAAAAAGTGTTTAACTTTATATTTGATCCAGTTTTGGTTCAATCTAAACAATAAACTATGTATTTTTTAATTATTATTTTTTTCCAGAAAAATCAACCAGAAAATAACAGTGAAACCCATGTCACATGTAAAAAACAAAGATAAGAAAAGGAAATCTCTTCTATTGTTTCGGCCCCCAGCCAGTTCCTATGTTTTTAATCGGCCCTCGACCAAAATGAGTCTGACACCTCTGGTCTATATTGTAAAACTAATTATGTTGTTATTTACGTATTTAGCATGCAGCCTCTCTTCATCTCTCTCTCTCTCTCTGCCAGTCTCCTGCTCTCTGGCCCCCACCCCCCCTGGTGGCCACCTGGGAGTTTTACAGTTGGCAGTAGCCGGGCCCGGGCCTGTGCCAGTGCAAATGGCCCTTTCCCTGTTCGGGGGCAGGGTCTCAGTGAAGATGAGGCGATGCTGGGCTCTTTAAGACTTGGGCCAGTTCCCAGACTCACATGCAGTCTCGATCTGGGAAGTCCATCAATTACTCCAAACCAAAAGACCAAGTGTAATTTTATTAGACAGCTTGATATGCCGCGTGCGCACTGGGCGTTATGCAAACCGCAAGAGGGAGGGGGCGCTGTGGAGTCAAGCGCTTTGGCCTTGGCATCGGACTCCCAAAGCGTCACTGGTGTCAGCACATGCTCGTCCAACAAGTTACTATTGTGAATGTTTAAGTATTATTGCTTGCTAATCAATATATATACAGTGCCTTGCGAAAGTATTCGTCCCCCTTCAACCTTTCAACATTTCGCCACATTTAAGGCTTCAAACATAAAGATATAAAATTTAAATTTTTTGTCATTAATCAACAACAAGTGGGACACAATCGTGAAGTGGAACGAAATGTATTGGATAATTTAAACTTTTTTAACAAATAAAAAACTGAAAAGTGGGGCGTGCAATATTATTCGGCCCCTTTACTTTCAGTGCAGCAAACTCAGTCCAGAAATTCAGTGAGGATCTTTGAATGATCCAATGTTCAAAAAAAGCACAGAGAGAACCATGAAGACAAAGGAACACATCAGGCAGGTCCGAGATACTGTTGTGGAGAAGTTTAAAGCCGGATTTGGATACAAAAATATTTCCCAAGCTTTAAACATCTCAAGGAGCACTGTGCAAGCAATTATATTGAAATGGAAGGAGTATCAGACCACTGCAAATCTACCAAGACCCGGCCGTCCCTCCAAACTTTCATCTCAAACAAGGAGAAGACTGATCAAAGATGCAGCCAAGAGGCCCATGATCACTCTGGATGAACTGTAGATAACTACAGCTGAGGTGGGAGAGTCTGTCCATAGGACAACAATCAGTCGTGCACTGCACAAATCTGGCCTTTATGGAAGAGTGGCAAGAAGAAAGCCATTTCTCAAAGATATCCATAAAAAGTATTGTTTAAAGTTTGCCACAAGCCCCCTGGGAGACACATCAAACATGTGGAAGAAGGTGCTCTGGTCAGATGAAACCAAAATCGAACTTTTTGGCCACAATGCAAAACGATAAGTTTGGCGTAAAAGCAACACAGCTCATCAACCCTGAACACACCATCCCCACTGTCAAACATGGTGGTGGCAGCATCATGGTTTGGGCCTGCTTTTCTTCAGCAGGGACAGGGAAGAAGGCTAAAATTGATGGGAAGATGGATGGAGCCAAATACAGGACCATTCTGGAAGAAAACCTGTTGGAGTCTGCAAAAGACCTGAGACTGGGACGGAGATTTATCTTCCAACAGGACAAAGATCCAAAACATAAAGCCAAATCTACAATGGAATGGCCAAGTCAAAGTCCAGACCTGAATCCAATCGAGAATCTGTGGAAAGAGCTGAAGACTGCTGTTCACAAACGCTCTCCATCCAACCTCACTGAGCTCCAGCTGTTTTGCAAGGAAGAATGGGCAAGAATTCCAGTCTCTCGATGTGCAAAACTGATAGAGACATACCTCAAGCGACTTGCAGCTGTAATTGCAGGAAAAGGTGGTGCTACAAAGTATTAGCGCAAGGGAGCCAAATAATATTGCACGCCCCACTTTTCAGTTTTTTATTTGTTAAAAAAGTTTAAATTATCCAATAAATTTCGTTCCACTTCACGATTGTGTCCCACTTGTTGTTGATTCTTGACAAAAAATTAAATTTTTATATCTTTATGTTTGAAGCCTGAAATGTGGCGAAATGTTGAAAGGTTCAAGGGGGCCGAATACTTTCGCAAGGCACTGTATAATGAAACAGTTATATTTCTGCACTAAACTGCCCACTTTGCACCATTATTTATATCTTATGTTTTTATTTTTAAGATAAGAAATCCTTAATCTGTCCCAACCATCCTTTATTGAGATTGAGACTCAGTTAGATTAAGAACATTTTTTTCAAGCGCGTCCAGGCCAAATGGCAACACAGTTTACAAATGTAGAATATAAAAACATACAAATCACATACATAATAAATGTTAGTGTACGTATCAAGATTCATCACACAGAGAGGAAGTTTCAGTGTTGCATCACAGGTTACAGAACAGTAGGAATGAGGAGCACATCACAGATAAGTGAATAGATAATAAACAGTTAATGTCTGCAACATCAGAACTTATATAAGTCTTAAAAACAAGTACACACTGAATTTTGCATTAGGATTGTAGAAGAAACTCAACTGAAACCAGCTCCTTCAATTTCAAAAATGTTAACTTTTGAAAACTGAAAGGCCTTGATTCCGAACATCTCGAAAGACAGCAGTAACCCTCTCTGCAGATAGGAAACTCAAATCTTCTGAAAAATGAAATACAATTCTATTCAATTCATTTTTGCATAGCTCTGAATCACCGCAGTACAGTTTTCTCTGAGGACTTTAAAATCTTTTAAGATTGGTTCCTATATGAGATCAGGTTTAATGCGATTTAGCCAAACCACAATCCCCAATGAACAACGCAATGCTATGGACTATATTTTATTTAGAAATTTGTGAATTTCTTAAATCTTAAGGTCAAGTTATACGTTATTTTTATCCACTGAAATCTGTCAGCAGCCCATCTCCTGGTCCTGACGCTCGGCTTGTTCAGGATCAGAGCTGGAAGGTTATACCCAAGATGCACTTTGGGTGTTGGGAGAAACCGACCCAGACACAGGGTCAAAACATGTCAAAAGTCCACACAGAACGGTCCGGGACGACACAGGATCGAACGCACAACCTACTTGCTATCGACTTTACTTATATAGCACATATTATATTAAAAAAAGTGCTGCACAGAGAGAAAAGTAACACATTTTAATATAAAGGTAACTAAAATAGAATGAGTAAAACAATTATGATGTACGTAGTAACAAAAAAAAAAAATAGGAAAAAAGCAATAGAAGTTGAATAGAAACAATACAAAACCAGTTATTCAATATAAAAATAACAGCAAAAAACAATACATTAAATACAACTCAAAACAACTTTACATTTTGCAGAATTTCTGACCTCATTTGGCAGATTCTTTGAACATTTCCTAGAATTACCACAATTTATGTATTTGCATCAATGTTTGTTCAAAATATGACATTGAAATTCCTTTTGCAAAACATATGGCACAAAACAAAACTTAAAATAAAAATAAAAGCAGACATTTGTCAGACATTATGCAGCGAACTGAACTTCAGAAGAGACTTTGCTCCAACACTCTTGTTTATTGATGTGGCGTGTAATAGTAATGATGGCGTATTTGCATGTGGCATATGTCTGCATCGTCCATATGATTATACACTTGTCCCGGCGGTGGTTCTCTTTGATGCTACAGATGCAGTAGAACCAAACAGCAACACCAAATCCCACAAGCGCCTTTTTGACGAGCCGCTATCACATCCACATTCATCCCCTCCTCCTCTTCATCATCTCTTTGTCCAGCTTCCATTTCTTCTATACCTTCACCTTCCTCTCTGTCTCTTTACTGTGGGACAAACGAAAGATTAAGATGACCTTTATTCGTCCCACAGTGGGGAAATTCCAGTGTTGCATCGCCAGTTACAGAGCGGTAGGTAATGGGGAGCACACAGCACGAGATAAGTGAAGGATAACTCTACACTTTGAAAATAGAGAGTCTAATGACCTAAAATGGGAACAAAAACACTAACCAGGTTGTTTAGAAAGCTCGTCGGGATCTATACTTTCTGTGGAAACTTAAGAGAATTTACCACAAACTCTAAGATCCTGCTGCGCCATTGAAAGTTTGCTTGTTGGTTCTGTGACTGCGTGGTTTGGCAACAAGAAAGGAGATGCAAATGGGACTGTGAGCTGCCTGTTCTGGAGGTTCTGTATAAATCCAGACTCTTCAACCAAGCTCTAAGAATAATCAATGACTTTTCTGGTGCCAGGAAAACCAATGTTCCAGCTTCTTCCCTCTGGCAGATGTTCTCGTTCGTTGATGCAGGATATCTCGTTCAAGATATGTTTTATTATATGATATGCACATATCACATCAAGGCATGCAGTCACTTCCGCGCTCCTTATAGGCAAAGTGGGGTAAGGTGTCTTGCCCAAGGACACATCAACAGCAGACAGCAGTGAGAGTCGGTGCAGAAAGTCTTGCGGTGGGCTTGAATCCACAACCTTCAGGCTCAAAGGCCAATGCTCTACCAACTGAGCCACTGTCGCTAACAGCTTCTTTCCCCAAGCTGTTATCACTTTGAACTGAGCACTTTAAGGATCTTGCACCTGTATTGTGTTTTAGTTAATCGGTTTTACAGTGACTATTGTTTCCTGCACTTGTTTAGTTTGCTTAATTTCTGTACTTTTTTCCTTGTTTTATTCGTGTACTTGTCTGGGGCACACTTTTGCACAGGTGTTCCAATGCGGTTTTATTGCAAATAGCAAATAAAATGTATCTGAATCTTAAAATCTCTAACGTTAGCATAATAAAGAAGTATAAAAACCACAACTTTAGCATGATAAAGAACCCAGTTTGAAATCCTCAACTTTAGCATAATAAAGAGCCAAGTTTAAAATCTGTAACGTTAGCATGATAAAGAAGTAAGTACATGTTAGCAGCATGAGGCTAACAGAAGGCTACAAGGGTAAGATAAATTGAGGCTCTAGTTTCCCACAAGATACAGTTCTATTATTTGATATTTCTTTTTATTATTCACGGCTATTGGCATTTCATCTTCAGCAGATTGTAAATATTGTCTTTGAGCCGACGCTGTCCAAAAGAACGCTTCGTGAAGAGGACATTGAGTGAGACTATTCTGGTCTCTTTCCAACGTGTCACAATCTGTTTATGAATAGCGTACAGTCGCCAATGCAAAAGAAAGACATTAATTTCTGCTTGGCTCACGGTGGTGATTCACGGCAAGAAGTCCATGGGTTGGATTCCACCTCTGTGTGGAGTTTGCATGTTCTCCCCGTGTCTGCGTAGGTTACCTCAGAGTGCTCCGGTTTCCTCCAAGTGCTGCGTTTTCCCCTACCCCTGTATGTATGTGTATGTGTGTGTGTGTGTGGGGAAAATGTAAATGACTGGCATACTAAAATTGTGCAGTACTTTGTGTGGTTTGGTGAAATGTGCTGTATGAATGAAGATGACTTATTTATATAACACATTTGCACACCTTTTTCTCGCTTAATAAACTGAAGAACATTATTTGGCGCTTTCATATCTCCACAAATGAAGACATAAGCACGAATGGACCACCCTTTAACCCTTTAAGTCGGTAAAGCTGGGGTATGTAACTTTTTAACCACACAGACACACACTCACAGACACACAAAAGCAATCTAAATCAAGCCAATTCCTTGTTTGGTTCAATTGTTTGTTTTCATACACGTGTCTTTATTTTTAGAAGAATCTTTCTGTTGGGACAAAAAACACATGTCATTTCTGAAACAAAGGAGTTAGGTATAGCCCAGTTTTAAAATTCCATTCATATATAGCCAATACAGCCTGTATATTTACATAATTCCATCCATTTAATCCCTACCCTTTAATCCATTTCTGGGTGGCAGTCAGAGATGCCTCCCAAGTCACAGAGCACCAGCCCCTCACTGACCCTCTGCAGGTGGTGAGTCCACAGGAGGGCGGCTGCTCTCTGAGTGTGAGCATAGCCTTGATCTTTCAGTGGGGGCTTTGGGCAAAGTGGGGTTAAGTGTCTTGCCCAAGGACACAACGACAGCAGTCATCAGTGGGAGTCAGTGGAGAAGGTGTAGAGGTGGGAATTGAACCTACGACCTTCAGGCCTGAAGGCCAATGCTCTACCAACTGAGCCACTGTCGCCCCTTATATTGACATAATTGATAAAGAAAAGTTCATAAAGGTACAATGACATTTTAACCAGAAAAGGTCAAAATGTCTAACAATATTCAAAAACATAATGCATGACTTCGGCTTGTAGAAAAATATATTTTATTGACTTATGAATAATGAGGTTTGTGAATGTAATCGCTACAAAATAATGATCTGGGAAAACATTTGGACATATAAAAAAAAAAGTCTTTCCCATATAGACTATAATTTTGTCAAGTTCCCTTCAACTGAAATACAAATCTGAAACATACATAAATGAGGAACTTGTACATGTGTATTTCTTTAAAGTAGAAATCACAGAGAAATGACAACGTTAAAGAAGATCAATTATTATTTTTAAATTTCAGTGCTGTGTGTACACTATAGTAAACACTATGTAAGAAATAGCAAGAAACAGAAAAGTGCCATAAGGAAAAAAAAAACATGTGAAAGGCTTACAATTTTCTCTTTACCAAGTTGTTTTTGTGAAAAGCCAGATCTATTTTAGTGCCTCACAAATAAAGTTTCACCCCTTCTTGAGAAAATTCTTTCTAATGTACTGCCAATAAGAAAACATGTCGAGAATTGTAGTTGGAGGAACACAACTTTTTGACACAACTTTTTGACACATTTTCAAGACGAAGACTCCCAAATTTGCGAATGAACTTCCACTTATATCTTCTTATACACGTACATTTTGTCGAGGATAAACACCACAGGGCTTTTATTTTATGTATTTAGGTATTTACTCGCTGTCCTTTTTTTTTTTTATCAAGTCAATTCTGAAGGCCATTAGAATCAGTGACCCAAGAGTGCCTTCTGCCCCCCACTCTGTCCCCCTCTCTGTCTCTCCACTCAGTCTCCTCCTTCTGTCTCCCCTCTTCTGTCTCCCCACTCTGTCTCCTCCTTCTGTCTCCCCTCTTCTGTCTCCCCCTTCTGTCTCCCCACTCTGTCTCCCCTCTTCTGTCTCCCCACTCTGTCTCCTCCTTCTGTCTCCCCTCTTCTGTCTCCCCCTTCTGTCTCCCCACTCTGTCTCCCCTCTTCTGTCTCCCCACTCTGTCTCCTCCTTCTGTTTCCCCCTTCTGTCTCCCCCCTCTCCCTGGATGATTTTCAGGCCCACACGCAGACAGGAGGCTGGGAGGAGCTTCTCGCTGTGACACATCCGTCCTCAGTCTGGTCTGAGCGCGAGTAGTTCTTCAGATGTTGTTTTTGGAAGCTCTGCACGGATGGGGGGGGGGGGGGGGGGGGGGGTAAGAGGGGGAGGGGGGCACGGTGGCAGAGTGGTAAGTCCTCTGCCAACCGGGAGCTTACGTAATCGCTCTAAATGTCGTCCTTGTGTCATGTGTGTCCAAAAGATACACTTCTGTCAGGACTGCGGCCTCAAGGGACTCGAATAGTTGGACAGACAATAATATGCAACAAACAGTGATGAGACTGTTTCTTTTCACAGGTCAAATGAAAAACTCACATTTCTCAGCAATGGAACAAAGGCTTAAGTGTTTATCATGCTCAAGTTATAGATTTTGTTTTATTGTATGATGTTATTGTTCATTTATCTTGTGCTGTGTGGTCCTCACTCCTACTGTTCTGTAATTTGTGATGCAACACTGACATTTCCCCGCTGTGGGACGAATAAAGGATTTCTTACAGTTCCATCTGCTCC
>OZ035836.1:22860413-23027768 GCA_964034765.1 Knipowitschia caucasica | reverse complement strand
ATTATTGAAACTTATTATTATTTAAAGTTATAGACGCGGAGAAGTTTAGAATTATTGATTTTGACTGCATGTTCTTGGTAATACGGATATTTAAGGCAATTTTCAACCTCTGAACCGTGGCTCGTTATTCGCATTAAAAACAATCACATGCACAGTTGAAACTGGTGCTAGAAAGAGAACTGCAGCTTTTAATGGACGCTGCATTTAGTACAAAATGGTTTGTTCAGACAATTAAAGTTTGAAAATGATTTAAAGCATTTCTAAATTTTGGCTAAAGGTGATTTTGGATCATTTCTGATAACACATAGACGCAACTCTGTTCATTGGTTGAAAACACGGATGTTAGGGACATTTTATGAAATCTTTTATGACATGTTTCTCTTCCAAATAGCTATATTTAGAAACAATTTGGACAATTATGTTTTGATATAACTGTTGGCCTGTTCATCTGTGACATGATTGGTGCAAGTACAACAACACACATAAACAATGGTCTTTTCTCCACATGAACGTGAAACAAAGGTGAAGTATTAAAGTTTGAAACTAATTTACATTTTTAAGGAATCCGAACTGGCTTTAAAAAAAAAAGGGAAAAACATTTATTGCACGTGCATGAGTTTTTTTAAGTAACAAGAGCTCATTAAAAATTTAGGGGACACAGTCTGTGATAAGCCCGAGTACAGACCACGTGGTTTAAACACTAAAAGTTTGAAATGGATCCTTTTAGGAAAAATCTCTCAAAGCTCTGCATGTTCTGCAGGCTCTGAAAGTTGCAACAATAGAAATAGCTCATGAGACAATTGTAATTGGACATGGAAAAATATAACAAAGTTAAAATTACAGGCCTTCTGTGTTTTGTGTGTATATGTTTGTGTATGTTATATGTTTGTGTATGTTATATGTTTGTGCGTCATGTCAAGTACACTACGTTGACCTTAACAAACTGGACCAATATACTAACGTGGGGGCCCTGTGTGAGTGATGCGAGTGTGTTGTGTGGGAGTGAACGAGGAGTGCTGAACGGGAATCATGGAATAACAAAAGTTTTCTGTAATGTTTTAATGTGATCATGGAATAATTATTTTTTGTCAACAGCATACGGTGTAAGTACTAGAGATTCAAAGATAACAAGCTTTATTGAACAGGTGTAAAAGTGAGAGTACTCTGGGATGAGTACTCTGAGAAAAGTACTCTGAGAAAGTACTCTGAGATGAAATACCTTGCTGAAGGTACTGGGAGTCCCTCCCTCTGCTGTTTGTCCTGACAGTGATTCGGTCCAACCGCAGTGAGCGGTCGTGGGTTGAAGGACAACTTTGGTTTGTAACTCACATTTAGGGGAGTATAAAATTAGAAACATACATATTGTTAAGTCTGTATTTGGCTACAGCCTCTGCCCTGATGTCACACACCGTCTGTCAATGTAGTTATGTTTTGCCCAATTGGATTGATTGACAGGCCGCACCATGCGAAGAGAGGGAAGTGGGCATTCCTTGTGTTCTAATGTTTGTTTTTCAGATGAAAGATAAACTGCACCTGCTGCAGGGATGACAGTAGTATGAATCATAAGGAAATGAGCCTCTACTTTGGCACCAAAGCCCACAATATGAATTGAGGACGATCCGGGAGGAACAACTGGAGAGGATTGGAACAGTAATCTACACACACACAGATGCATGTTTTATACTTTGGACCACGACCAACAGAGGGGAGTATTGTAATGTTATTGTCATAGGTGGTCATGGTCCTTAACCTTCTAAATCATTAGAAAGAAGTGTAAAACATATATTTACAAGAACAAATAAATAATAGAAAGGGCAGCCTAAAAAAGCAAAATGGGAAAATTATTAAGTAATTTTCGGAGTTGCCAAAATGAAATAAAATTCTATATTTGTCCCATAGGGGGTCATTCTAAATTTAGTGTTGTGCAAATTCAAAAGGAGAAATAATAGCGCTTATAACATCAAACAGATCTACTCTTTAAGATAATAGATCATATAATAATAAGATAATAATAGAATAGAATGAAATAGTCTGGAGCTATAATGTCATTGGATTCGAGGAGCTATAGGTTGAAAGGTCGCTAAGAAGAGGTGTCAGAATAAACAATAGTAATAATAGTTAGACTAGTGAATAATCAAAATAGTTCTATTGTGGAAATAAGTATCAATAAGGTCAAATTGTTCTAATAACTAAAGTAAAAAGGAATCAAATGGAGTCAGATTTTAGATGTTTCTGTTTTCCACATCTGTAGGAACTAGTGCAGATGTGTTTATAGAGAGTAGTATTAAAATGCAGACATAGAACAACAGGCTTTAACACAATTTTAAATCTAAAAATAGCTCAAATATAACATTGCTCTTGACGCAGCCTCTGAGCTGCTCCATTGGAGAACAGGTTAAATGTTATTGTTTATTACAAATAGCTGATATATTTACACATATTAAGTTTGGGACAACTCTTTAAACAGTTATAAGCAGCGGACAGAAGCCATGAATGTGCTTTTGTTTATTAAATAATTAATTTCATAGCCATATAATCGTAGAGAACGTTTTAAAATAGTTAAAATCCCTTTCAGGCAACTTGATTTAGATGTATGTCTTTAATATTGGAGAACGACTGTGTTGTTTTTGGAATTGTCTGAAATACAATACATAGAATAGTGATTTGCAGAACAAGAACTAGCCAATGAAAAATCATCTATTGCCAATGCAATTGTTACAATCAGAACTCAAAAATTGGGAATATGCTTTGGCTCAAACTACAACCAAGATTTGGAGTCACAATAGAGTGTAAAATAGATAGATGCTTTCAAAAAAAATAGAGATTATTTTTAGACAGGGTTAATATCAAACGGTAAAAAGACCATTTCCTTCATATTATGTCCAAAAGTAGTTACTTCAAAAGTAGATAAAGTTCATGAGTGTAGCCTAGATTAATGTAGCTTAGATTAATGAGATAGATTAGAACCAACAGAGATTCAAAAACATTTAAAAGCATTTTGGTGAATTTGGGTATAGCACAAAAGTAGATGTTTAGGTAGTTTTGAGAATTTTAAGAGCTGTCGATTTGTCAGCAACAGATTAGAGAATCAAAATACCGTTGTATAGGGACTAACCCCAGAGAAACCTGCTAAAATAGATTAGCTCCTGTACGGATAATACCAATTTGATTAACGATGTACATTTATCCCAAACGGTCTGAGAGAAGGAAGTGACAGCACTTCCTGGTTCAACAAAATGTATTTGGAAAAATGAGCAAAGCCCCACGAAATGGCCCAAAGCCACTGATAATGAAAGCAAACCACCAGTATAGATAGATTTATTAGATAAAAACATATGTTTAAGAATAGGGCTCAATAAAAGCAAAATAAGCAAACATATTTGTAAATAGATTAGAATAGTTTAAACTATAGTGAATAGTTTTAGTGCATACATTACAGACGAGGTTGAAGAAGAATCAGAATGACAGCAGTGGTCATCAAATAGTTTAGTGAAGGAATGGTTAGAATGTGGTTTGTTGTGTGTTGTTTGTTTTCTCTGTATTAACTCTTCACAGATATCGAGCCGGAACTAAGCACAAGTATTGATGATAAACGACGATGTGGATTGTGACCTAATTTTTAATCAGGTCAAAAGAGGGAAACTGTTGCATAATTAAAATGTTGTATACTAATGATTTTGAAAATAGGCCCTCTGAAGAATGTGCACGGGGAAAAGCCCCAAGGACAAGGATTGCAAACAGGAATAAAGAGGGTCAAATGGAGAAACTACAATCAGTCATAGAGATACCAACTTTCAAAACGGGACAAATTATTAACTCCAGGAATAAACATTCTTGTCTCTCTGGCGAGACCAAAAGTCCAAAACACCATCTGGCTAATCTCTCTCAGGCAGACTGGGAGATTCTCCAAAGGCATTCTGACGCCTCCCAGTGGACACGGGACGCCAGCACACCCGAAAAGAACATTCGGGAGACGCCCACAAGTGACGTCATCAGACGTCTTGATAAAACTGTTGGTTTGAGTTCTGGGGGGAGGATCAGCCGAGGGCCAGAGAAAGGGACATATTAGTTTTAGGAGCACTTTTTGTTGAATATTCTGTATCTGATTGTAAAGATAATTAAATGCAGATGTTAAACGTGAAGATCTCTTGTCTCGCTCTTGCATCGACTTTGGATACGTCAGTCAAAGGGAATTATTGACTTCAATGTGTAAAAAAGTTTAAAAAAAGCTGTACCAAAGCTAAAGGCAGGCTGTATTTTAAGTCTTCTCAAATCTAATCTAGTCATTGTGTTATGAGATGTTCATTGTTATTCCCACCATTTTTTCCCACCAAGTTTTATCCCCAGGATGGCTGCGTTCATGTTATTATTATAGATCCATGGTTCATTGCAGTCTCCGCTGTTAGCTTAACGCTACGGAGCTCCCTGGAGAATGAGTCCAAACTTTTTGTTGTTTACAGCTCAACAAATCACTGAAATGACAGTTAAGGGTCATATTTCTTGCCTCAAATGTTGTTAAAAGTAGTATTGTGCCCCATTTATTGTATTATTGACTAGAACTATCTTCTCAGACGTGGTTCTGTTCATCCCAGAGTGAAGAGTTCCTCTAGGCAAGGCAAGTTTATTTATATAGCACAATTCATACACAAGGCAATTCAAAGTGCTGAACAAAATAAGAAAGCATTAAAATCATAAATAATCACAGAACATTAAAAAGAAAGATAAAAAATATAAAATCCCTCAGTTGTATGCACAGCTAAACAGAACTGTCTTTAACCTGGTTTTAAACATTGTCAGAGAGGAGGCCTGTCTCACATCTTCAGGAAGACTGTTCCAGATTTCAGCAGCATGAATCTGAAAAGCAGCCTCCCCATGTTTAGTTCTGACTCTGGGCACTCTATCGTCACTATAACAGCCGCTTAATCCTCCTCATTGTTGAAAAAATTTGACTCATTCAAACTCTAGAAGGCATTGAAAATATTTTACACTCAAAATAAGAGTGATACTAAGCAACAAAAAGCTCCTGTGTGCGTTTTCCCGCATCGCCCATTCTATTTAATAGGGATCCTACGGTCACGAGTAGCCACGGCGACCATACTGGAGGACAACCAAGGCGAGTAACAGCCATTTTAGCTACTTATAACCGGACGTTCAAAACTAGATCTCTCTCGAACTACATGAAAACTGAACCAAGAATTTGAAAAATCAGCAGTTAGTGACCCAAATACCTAAATCTAAATCCATGAATCAGATCCTCTGCAAATGCATCTTAAAACGTATTATTAATGTTAATGTTTCTTTTTTTTTCTAATGTTAATGTTTCTTCCGGGTTTTTCATGGTCGCATTTTGTCCAAGCCTCTGCGATTCAAGATGGCGCCGTATTCAAATGAATGGTTGTGCTCAGTGGCGCTTTGTGCCGGCATGGGGGCTGAAAGATTAGCGGAAGTCGCCTGGAACTCGCAAAAGTCCATGGATAACTCGCAAAGATCCATGGGAAACTCGCCTGTATTTGGGAATCGTCTGGTTTTTTCTGCCAACACAAGCTATAGATTGAGGACTCAGAACGAGGACCAAGACCACACACTGCAGGACTGAGGCAGCTCCCAGGCGGGGTGAGGGTTGCAGGCCTCGAGTCCCATCATCATGCCGTGAAACAGACAATGGGACAGCGGGGGAATAGCCCTGTCACTCCCAGTCACAAACCAATCACCCAGTCACGCCCTTAAAATGAAGAGTGAGATTGATTCAAGTGATCTGTATCTGTTGTTTTACAAATATGAAAGGACATTTTTTGAAAGTGAGATTAATAACACATCGAACTCCTCCCTCTAGCGGCAGCTTAGGGAGTTACAGGCAGAAAGTATTGTTTTTTTTTACCCTTGAAACATGTCTCGCCATAGATTTTCTACCTAAGATATTATTTCACATTCTAAAATATGAAATGACAAACCAGCTGCTCAGGGGTAATATGGTGTGTGTGTGTCCAGGCATTGTTGACTTTGTTTGTGAGCTACTCCAAAGATGGCTGGATGAACATGTGACGTTGGTCCCGACATCCAGGTGATATTCTGAATCCTGAAATCTAAGATCACAGCTCGATAGTTGTTGTAAAGGAAGATCTTGGTGTGGACACCTCTATTTAGTAAATGACAAGCTGATAAGTTATTTATGCTTGGATATGTTACAAATTGATGAACAAATTCACTCCAGAATGAGTCTGGTGTGTGTGAATGGCTGGTGGTGGTGGGAGGGGCTGTTGGCACTTACTGGTTGCCTCACTTCTGTCAGTGTGCCCCAGGGCAGTGGTGGCTACAGTAGTAGTTTATCACCACAGTGTTTGGAGTGAATGAATAATTCAATAATAAATAATGTGAAGTGTCTTTGAGTGTCCTGTAAAGTGCTGTATAAAACTGATGCATTATTATTGTTATTATGTAAATGTTCTAAAATAATATTCAAAGTCAAATACAGTTAATTTAAAAATATATGTAGTAACAACCGGCTGTTATGTTTGACACCCCTGGTATAGAACGAGGATGCTGTGACTTTGTGCTAAAGACTCTTCTCTCCTTCAGCCCGTGACGGAATTCAACTTATGGCGCTGCCTTTATTTCATATTTTTTTATGACCTTCGGTTACCTGTCACTGGACATGTTCATCGGCACCATCCTAGACGCCTGGTTCGAGCAGTCTCAGGGAACGGTTCCAAACCAGGGTAACGCAGAAGCCAGGGGTGTGATCCATATTCCCAGCCATCGAGTCCGCTTTGCTCATTACATCCAGCATTGCATCCAGCAATAACTGTTGAAGAAATACAACTGTCAACTATCTCCCTGAAATCTTCTTGACTTGTCATGCGAGGACGTGTCTGCATTTGGAACTGGCAGCAACCATAGGGGATCCTCCACATTGTTGAAAAAACTGCTCATTCATTGAAAATAGTTTTCACTTAAAATAAGATATTAAGCCGCGAAAAGCTTCTGTGTGAGCGTTTTCCCCATAGACTGTATATATTAACGGACAGTCACGCCTATCTCCGCCGTTCTAACTAATGTGCCAAAAAATTTGCTCTACTGGAACTATCCAAAATGGCCGTGAGTGGTCGCGCCCACAAGAAAATTGTGAAAAAACGCATCTGCGCATGCGTCAGCTGGCGAGAGCTCCATTCATTTGAACGAGAGACTTCAGAAATTCACAGCCAGTAAACTAGAGTGATCCTGCAGACTAAATTCACGTGGGCTACCCAGAAAAAAGTACCATAGAACTCAATGTAAATTAAAACAGCACAGCCTCAGCTGACAGAGAGCCTACAGCTTTCATAAAGATCGGATTTTGTGGGGATTTTAGTGTCCCTTGACATCCTGAACTTTTTTTCTTCTTAAATCCTTCGATTTTCTTCAAATTCACACTTTACTGCCACAAACTTTTCTCCTTTCCTTCACTCCGCTCTTCCGCTGTTCTGATGAGCAGCTCTGATTGGTCAGAGTGCGGCCAAGCCCCTCTGTGCATGTGCATGAAAGCCACACATGCACGTTTGGCACGACCATAGACTATATATATTAACGGACGGAGTCACGCCTATCTCCGCCGTTCATAGGAGTTGGCCATGAAAAGTGCTTTCATGGAGCAATCCAAGATGGCCGCGAGTGGTCCCGCCCACAAGAAAATTGTGAAAAAACGCATCTGCGCATGCGTCAGTCGGCGCAGCTCCATTCATTTGAACGAGAGACTTCAAAAATTCACCGCGAGTAAACTAGAGTGGACCAAAAAAATCCACCCCCCTCAGCATTGACACACATGTGGAACGGAGCTTTGGGCCAAGAGCCAACTTTTGGTCCGTCCTGTAAAGACGTTTTCGAGAGGTCTGCCAACGCTACATGTTAGCATTGGCTAATTCTTCTTCTGGGTCCACCCCCATCGCCCCGGTATTGCAAGCATGTCAGCGCACGCCATTTTGGCCACTTTTGAGCTGGGACCCGCCCCCACTGGGCATGACGCATCGTGAGAGATATCTCCCATGATGCGTTGCGCTAATCCACTGCGCAGAACCGGGAGGACCAGACGATGCCCAAATATAGGCGAGTTCAGCTAATCTTCCTGTCTCCATGAAGTCCCATGCGCTACTGAGCACAAGCCATTCATTTGAATAGGGCGCCATCTTGGATCACCAGGGCTTGGTAAAAACCATGGATCTATTATAATAACTGGATAGGGTATTACTAGCTTGTAGCGGAAGAACCTTGTGCTCGGGGGATTCTCTCGGTACTGCAGACTAGACCAGACTAAATTCACATGGGCTACCCAGAAATTTTCCCCGTAGAACTCAATGTAAATTAAAACAGCTCAACCTCAGCTGACAGAGAACCCACAGCTTTCATAAAGACCGGATTTTGTGGGGATTTTAGTGTCCCTTGGCATCCTGAACTTTTTTTCTTCTTAAATCCTTCGGTTTTCTTTAAATCCACACTTTAGTGCCACAAACTCTGCTCTCTGGCTCTCGCTCTAACTCCCGCTCTGATGAACTGCTCTGATTGGTCAGAGCGTGGCCGAGCCCCTCTGTGCACGTGCGTGAGACCCGGTGTGAGACCCACACACGCGTGTTTGGCGCAACACATTATGGGAGATCATCCACTGCGCAGAACCGGGAGGACCAGACGATGCCCAAATACAGGTGAGTTTCCCATAGATCTTTGCGAGTTTCCCATAGATCTTTGCGAGTTCCAGGCGACTTCCGCTAATCTTTCAGCCCCCATGCCGTCACAAAGCGCCACCGAGCACAACCATTCATTTGAATAGGGCGCCATCTTGGATCGCCGGGCTTGGTAAGAAACCCACTAGCCTCTCTCCGACTAGCCTGGTTTTACCATACCCTCGTACTTGTTTCGTACAGAGGGTCTGGACTTTCTCAATTGAGCTCCGTTTACAAGTGGGAGGGGTGAACTTTGTTTATAGTTTGAAACGATTGGATCTGATTTTATCCAATCACTAGCGTTTGGTTGTGACGTATGTTATGCGCCCGAGTGAGTGACGCAAGCTATCTTAACTCTTGGGGGCAGCCTTGTGCATTCCTGCATACAGCATGCCGGAGATTTCAAGAAGAAGAAGAAGAAGTGACGCTTACAGGAAGTTGTAGCCTGGCCTTTGCCATCCGTAAACTCCGGTCAAATCTTTTTTCCCGGGATGTACGAAACAAGTACGAGGGTATGGTAAAACCAGGCTAAGGAAGTTGTATCCGAGAGAGAAATGCGGGTTTGGAGACGAAGATGGCTGTGAACGATAGCTGCAGGCTTTGCGAGACAAATTTAAGAGTTGGTGGAGTTATTGGAAACAGCAAATTAGTATTCGAAAAGAAGGAAGACAATATAGCATCGCATTTGCTAAAGCTCGGTTTGATAATTGACAAGACGCCGCTTTGTTCTTACCTAGCCTGGTTTTACCATACCCTCGTACTTGTTTCGTACAGATCTCAGGCTTGCTTGAACTATGTAACATGTATATAGATGTTGTACATACACATTAGTTAAATAAAAACTCTACAGTACACTACAGTATATTTTGTATGTCTTTCCTAGTTAACCTTTCTACAGAAGCCATATACATGTATCTTGTTATATACTTGAATTAAGATCCTACAAACATGTTTTGAAGAAAATAATCAGGTTTATTAAGGACAGTTTTGGGTTGTAGAAATGTACAAATGAGAAACTTTTCCAAAAATATGCACAATGAGTAACCAATAATGTGAACACACAGAAGTAAATGAAATTCTCATTGAAATTACTGCTCTGACTCTGAGCTACTAACATGGCTCCTGAGTTCATCATCATCATCATCATCAGCAGTGTCAAAATAGCCACTGTAATAAAGATCTGGCGCAGTGTAACCCCCCCTGAATCGGACGGCTGTTCTGCATGCTGATCTGCATCCACATCTCCAAACACATCACTTATGATATTTAAAATCTCCTTGGCATGCTCCAATCTGAAGACAGGAATGTTGGCAATGATGTATGACAGGTCAAATATAAACTGAGAATGGTTCAATACACAGTCCACCAGTTGTTGACTGAATCCAGTGCACAATTCAGGTGAGGTGAAGAGCCGAGTAGATGGAGTGATTAGGCTGGCTCTGTATCCATTCAACAAATATGCAATCAAAGACTTGTCCTCTGCAGTCACGTGCCTAGATCTCAAGTTAACCCGCTTGCCCTGAATCTGTTCATAATCTGGGGTGGGTTCTTTGCATGTGCCAGATGAACAAGAACAAACAGTATGACAGTAAGTGCAACATACAGTAGATGGCCTGGTTCTACAAGGCTGGGTTCAGCCTCAAAATGTGAGAAAATAATTTTCCTGAAACATGTATTGCGAAGAGCAAGCACTTCTTTTACCTCTTCTTCAGTCTTATAATTCTTTCCAGTGTTGTATATGATGCCATGAGCTGGCTGACCATTTCTTCCAGCCCTCCCCACCTGTTGTATTATGGACTCTAGGTCCCCTGGAACACCATACATCACCACATGTGAAACATTAGGGAAATTCAGGCCCATTCCCAAAGCTGTTGTTGCAACTACTACACCGCAATTCCCTTGCCCCCTCAGTGAAGCCAACACTCTGTCCTTGTTTTGGGGGAGGGACTTGCTGTGAAACATACCCATCAGGAGGTTCTCACGTTTATGCTCTTGATCACAGTCTACCCAGGCGTACTGTTGCAGTTCCCCCTTGCAGTAAGAAAAGACCCTCCCCACTGTTGTCATTTTTTGACAGTAAATAAGTACAGGCTGCATGGTTGAGCCCTTGTCCTTTACATGTTGC
Organism: Knipowitschia caucasica; assembly: GCA_964034765.1. Classification (NCBI taxonomy): domain Eukaryota; kingdom Metazoa; phylum Chordata; class Actinopteri; order Gobiiformes; family Gobiidae; genus Knipowitschia; species Knipowitschia caucasica. Next base: position 23,016,953 of record OZ035836.1, on the reverse strand, counting down.
ACAATCCAGTCTAAGCAGTTCAGTTCATTGCTGGGCACCTTGCGCAATCCAAGACGGATGTTGGTCTTGTTAGGGCTAGCGATGATGTGAACGGCACTGTCCATATGAAGTAGTCTAGTGACTCGGTTTCTGGATTTTATGTCAGCAGAGGCAGTCAACGCCAAGAAAGGTGTACCTGTCAGACAAATTTACAAAATTAAAATATATCACCCACATTTACATTAACAGTATTACTAATATGACATGTATTGATGACAGTGTGTATTTGTGTGTGGTTCTTCTGCCTGTGTCTTGCTCTATAACACTAGCTGCAGTGCATGTACTGTGGTGTCTGACTTAAGATAACACTTTATTGTTCTCACAATGGAGAATTGTAAATTGTAATTGTAAAATAAAAGTCCCTTAGAATCTACCTATAAAAAACATGTATAAACTGAAAACTACACTTGCACAGTGGGGTTGCCGGGGGCTGAGAGCTGGCTACATAGTGGTTATTCTTACCAGTTTGATCTTTTTCTGGAACTATAAGATTGCAGCATTTTTCATGTCTCTTACTGCATGTTTTTTAACTTCCTTTTACTGAATGCACAGTACTGTACAGTCGAGTGTGTACTAACGTTACTCTTAACAACAATGCACTGAATCCAGGGCACGGATTTGTTAACATGTCAAGCAGGAACAACACAGAAAACATTCAACCCACCTTCCTTCATGATGGATCTCAGCTCACCAAGTTTAGAAAAACTCTCTCGGAATGGTGACTCGCCTTTGGACGCTTCACCCCTGAGACAAAAGAAACGGAATGCAAAATTGTCATCAAGCAACAATAGTCTACCCGATTGAGTATGCAAAAAAGCCTAATTTCTGCTGTTTTAAAGTTCACTTACCATTTAGCTTATATGTAACATGGACTTCATCAACGACGATGCCAATGATGTTGTCTTGGTAAACAGACGAGGTTAGCATTCGTCGCCATTTGGAGTTGAGTAGCCAAGACTCAGGGCTCCCAAATACCAGGCTGAAATGTCCTTCCAAAATGTCACGATCGTCGTGCACATCAAGCTGTCCAGCACTAACTCCCAACTTCTCAGCCTCCTTGACTTGATCCTCCATTAAAGCCAAAAGAGGGGAAACGACTACAACGATAGGATTAGCTTCACTAGCATTCAGCCTAGCTATCTCCTTCACCACTAACGGAGCTAACTGGAAAATAAGGCTTTTGCCGAATCCCGTGGGGAGTAAAGCCATGACATCTTTACCAGCAATGAAATTTGCTAAACATTTCTCTTGCTCCGACTTCAATTTCTGGATATTTGGGAGCAAAGCCAGAATGGATTGAAGAGCTTCGTTTATTTTTGCATATGCCGCCATTGCCAAACTACAGTGACTACAACCGGCGCAAATGCTTGACGTCACCTACAACACCCGCCTCCCCCGCTCGCTGAATGGTAGGATGAAATTCTACCGATTGAATCGCAGCCAGTGGGAGCAAACCCAGACGTACATCCCGGGAAAAAAGATTTGACCGGAGTTTACGGATGGCAAAGGCCAGGCTACTCTCCGACTGAACAGGTGAGCATTTTACTCAGTAGTGGCAGTAGTAGTTGTAATATTTATACATATTTTGCCGAAGATGGACTGTAATGGTGTTTTTCACCAAGATGGCCTGTTAAAAATCCCAAGCTGTTAAATAGGCCCCATTTTGTGGCGATAATTGTGCTTTACCTGCCGTTAGCTAGAGCAGTGTTGTTCAACCTTTTTTGAGCCAAGGCACACTTTTTTCACTGAAAAAATCTTGCGGCACACCTCCAGGAGAAAATGTAAAAATGTATACAGTACTAATGTAAAAAAATATATACTGTACATACTCTGTGTGATATATAAAGTATATCTTATCTTATAATGTATACAGTATACTCTGTAGCCTATATTCACAATATACAGTTATTCTCATCAAAATGCTTAAGTCCAGGCCTTGACATTAAGCTTTATTTAATATTTCTCGATACAATTAACAAGAGTTTGGGAATAAAGTGGCACTAACTGTGTGGAAAAAAACTAAGAAAATCCACTCTCTGCCCAAATAGTCAAATAATAACTCACACAAAGAATATGCATTGTTAGTGCATGGGAAAAATTTTGGTATCCGAGCTTTAAATTCAGGAGTTTTGGATGAGGGACACGGGAGGTCCTGAACGCGAGTCCATGGTTCTGTCCGGTCCGCATGTCTGTGGTTCTGTCCACTCGACTATGGTCTGCGCTCGGTACCCAGTTCAGAAGTGCGTTCGCGAGAGCTGTTGTACAAAAATTGTACATTTCATAGTTAAACCACTACAACGCGGCCACAGCTGCCCCGGGGCAGAGCGGAGGATGTTAATCCTGTTCAGAAATGGCATAATTCATTTTCAAAAACGTCTCTATCACTTTCACTTCTCACTCGCCACAAAGCTCTTGTCTCGCTCCCTCCCACATTTGTTGGTCGCATCCAAGTTGACCTTTCTCGCCACAATGCTGACCTGTTACAGCCAGTGGTCGCATCCAATTTTTCAGTTTCAAAGTACTTAGCTATCTGCTGCCATCTACTGATTTGAAAAAGTACTACATGGTTACTCACAGTTCAAAACAAGTCACCGCTCGTCAACAGCGAATGCAGCTATTTTTAGACAAAGTAGACGAATTTCTCACGGCACACCAGACAATATCATACGGCACACTAGTGTGCCGCGGCACAGTGGTTGAAAAACACTGAGCTAGAGGATTGCATGTGTGTGTGTCTGTGCAGGCTCTGGAGCTAACTATGGATATAGGGTTCCACCTGGTAACCCTTTGCTTCTGCTTTCTCCTGCTCTTCAAGACCTGGGTTCTAAGGAGCGGGGTCTTCAGGGACAAAAGAAAGAGAAAGACAACAGAACATCGAAGCCTAGCCCGGCCTTAGCCATTCCTCAACTCCGGTCAATTATTAGTACCCTACATGTACGAAATTAAATGAGTACCATTTGGTAAGAACATATCACCAGAGTTCCCCCGTGAAATTGCGTTAGCTGTTAGCGTTCGCTGTATGTAGTGGTGATTATGTGGCTGCTACATCCCTTCTAGCCTGGCTCTGCCAGACACATATAGTTCCGCCATTCTCCATCAGAGGTGTTTGGCTGGGCCACATTGGTCTGGTATTGAGCGTATACCAAACTCCTTCAGCAAATCAGAAAATAATCAACAACAATAACAACTTGAATTAGTTAAATATTTGACTTTTATGAACAAAAGCTGCTGAAGTTGAAAACTTAGACACAAGAGCTAACATGATAACTACAATGCTAATTAAACTTAATAGGTGTTAGCATTAATGGATATTACAATGTACATTGTGGTAAATAAATCAAAGGAAACCAAAGTGAGACTGGCATATTGTATTATTATTATTTGTAAGCATGTTTTAGGATATCTTGATTTCAAATAGGTAACTTGCCTCACATAAAAGGTTAAAAGAGTTGCACACTTTTATGTACAAAACTGATGGAAATATGTTTATACCTTGTTCATATGACAGTGAAACCTCCGATTCTTCCCCCGATTCATACTCCATTAACTTGCTGCTCCTACAGATTCCTGCCATGACTGCTGTCCGCTGCTGTAAGACAGGGGTTCCCAAAGTTTTTAGCCCGCGACCCCCATCATAAATGCCCTGCTAACCCACGACCCCCGCCCCCCCCCAACAGCCCTTCCGTCACATGAAATGAGCATGTATTTCCTTGATACGGAGTAACGCTTTCTAGAGACTCACGCCACTACCGAGCTGCACTGTCCAGCCCAAAAAAGGAGGCTTGCATATTTTTACTCATGTAGTGACACAGTGATGGGCTTGGTGGGCTCCCTCCTCAGCAGAAGTGGAGCGCATTTCTTGCGGCTCGCCCTCACTGTTCTCCTACCGCGGTAAAGTGGGCCGGCTTTCCGGAGTCAGCGGTAAAGAGGTCCGCACATTAAAAGTGGGCGGCCGCTTTCTGCTGTTACTTTATGCGGTTCATCCCCGCGGCTTCTCTTTCCAAAGTTACTGTCAGTAAAGGCATAAACCGGCCACCCGCTTTTAATGTGCGGACCTCTTTACCTTTGACTCCGAAAAGCCGGGCCTCTTTAACGGGCTGTTCTACCGCTGTCCTTCCTCCCTCCTCTGCCCTCTCTCCCTCCGCTGCCCTCTCTCCCTCCTTTGCCCTCTCTCCCTCTCTTCGCACCATCAGCCTGACCCCTGATACAAGTGACTTTTCTATCCCTCCGGGTTTTTCTGTTGTGGATATTAACCACGTTTCATTTTAAAGCAGGTATTATTTTTTGTAGCCTCCAAACACCTTTAGTTTTAGCAAACAACAGCAGGACACGCTTTGTCGCTGCGCATGATGTGAGCTGTGTTACGTGATGATTTTGATTGACGCTGCAATGACTGGGACAAAATTACTAACGTTATTAAAATATATTATAGTCTCCAAACACAATTCAAATGCTAAATAAATATTTAAGGGCTTTATATTTGCTCAAAAAAAGCAATTTTTTTTTTTTTTTTGGGTGGAAATCATCTTGCGACCCCCCCAGGGGTTCCCGCGACCCCCCGGGGGGTCGGGACCCCCACTTTGGGAACCACTGCTGTAAGAGATCATTCTCCTACGTCATCGGTGCCATTTTGACGCCCCCTAGCATTTCTATGCGGAAATGAAAAAGTGCGACTTCAAAGCCGTTTTTTTACCATAATTCATCTGAACATGTCAAAATGAACACCGAGATATTATAAACACATATTGTAGTTATACATTCTGGATAGCAGCATGGTAAATTCTAGTACTACTTTAAATACGAACGAATTAAGTCACGGATGCCACTTTTAATGAAATTTGAGGCGAGATGTTGATGGTTCTATGTTGATATAAGTGTGTTTTAAGAGTCAAATGTCCGTGTAAAGTTTGGTTTAAGCACTGGGGTAGGTGTTCCTGTTAAAACACTATGCAGCGGGGTTGCCAGGTTGGGTGGTTTCCCGCATACTTTTTCCAAGAGACTTGTAGGTAATAAATTAACAAAAAGACAATAAACAGAATCATGATAGCTCAAGTTGATTACATTACGTTTTTAACCCAATAATAATCCTGGGTGTTTTTTTGTTTTTTTTGGGCATTCTCGCGGATTTTGGGCTGGAAAATCTTGCCGGCATTTGGCAACCTATGGGAGTCGTGTGCTTCGATGTGACTGGTTGAAAGCAGACGTAATAAAAAAATAGACAAGTGTTTTATACAATCACATACAAGGATTTTTTCTACAAGGTCCTGCCTTCTGAAATCCAACTCCTATCAAAGAGTCCCAGACCAATGTGGCTCAGCCAAACACGTCTGGTGGAGCGTGGCGGAACTACATGGGTCTGGAAGAGCCAGGCTACATCCCTTCTGCTCTGTAAGAATATTTAATTGAATTGTCTGTTTTTGCCATGAAACATAGTTGCTTGCACTATATACAGTATGTAGGTCTGTATTTCATTCTTCAATGACTAAGTTTTGCAACTTGCAACACTGTATGGATAGTAGTTTTATTTTTATATATAAAAACAATATATCTCAACTTCAAATCTAACTGATGTGACCACTACATACATTTTTATTATTATGTTTTATGTCCTAATTTACATGTCTTCATTGCATTTTTTACTCTGTATTTTTCCAGTATGGCCTAATTTTATTGGAATGAGGTCTTCAATGTAGAAGAGTTCAACAGCCTCCATAATGCAATGTAAGTAACTATAAAATAATAAAAACGAAGCCATGACGACTAGATACTGTTTTGCTGAAGTATTAAACGCCTCTTCTTTCTCTAGTATTGACTGGGAAGACGAGACTTCGCTTTTAAAATTTGAAAGATCGGCCATTGTCATCTTCTGAGGAAATCATGTAGGTTATTGTGAATGCATATATGGGATGCAGTTTAAGATGATTATGATGTTGTGATGTGTGTGTCGTTCATTCCTACAGTTGTGTTGCTGCCCTGAGGTCCAAAATGAATATCGATCATGTTCCAGGAGTCATTGTTGACAAAACTGTCGCTGAGTTTCTTCAACAATCAAGAGGAGTGAGATAATCACTCGACTCCCAAAACAGCCGATGTAAGTGTCTTTCTCTCACAATGCACAGTCCAAATAAACATGTACAAGGATCCTGTGAATCAGGGGCCACTCCTGGTGATCAATAAATACTCATGTTGTTGATGATGAATATATCAAAGTCATATTTGAGTAGATAAAACTGATGTCTCCTCTATTGTGTTTCAAAGGAAAATCTCTGCCAGAGGAAGACTCCAGTTCCTACAACCAGGGCCCCTGAAGCGTGACTGTGTGTGCGTGTGACTGTGTGTGCGTGTTACTGAGTGTGCGTGTGACTGTGTGTGCGTGTGACTGTGTGTGCGTGTGACTGAGTGTGCGTGTGACTGTGTGTGCGTGTTACTGTGTGTGCGTGTGACTGTGTGTGCATATGACTGTGTGTGCGTGTGACTGTGTGTGCAGGACATAATACAGATGTCGATAACATCAATAATTGTACCTTCATTTTGTGACATTGAGAAGGCAGTTTCAAGTGAGATGCAGCTTTACTTTCACATAATACATTACTACAGTGTTGTCAACAAAGAACTCCAAATATATAAATTGTGAAGAAATAAGTAGCAGTAATGTATTACTTTAAATAAACTCCATGTAAAGCTTTGTTGTTGTAATGTATATGTATTCCATTCATCTAATACATATGCACTGTAACAGATATAACTTTCTGCTATAACTGCACTTATAACTAATCTTAATGTAAAGACACGCCACACTGCAATCTGCAACATTATGTTTATCACAAAAGTTATCAGTGTGCCAACTAGAAATGCAGTATTTTTCTATAAAAGACTGGATTGTTTTTATCTCTTTCTTAGTGATGCTATCCTGGCTAACATCAAGCTGCTTTCAGTTCAACCTGGAGAGACTACAAGAGACGAGATGCGTTTAAGAGTTGTTTATTTTATGGATTGAGTTTGTTTATTGGTTTGGAGCTTAGGCCCCGGCTGTGGCCGTGCTCTGAAGAGATCTGCGCCTGGGTGCAGATCATGATCCCCCGGGGCCTAGACACTGGTGGTGGCAACAAGGCAAGGTGAATGTGAGAGTGAAGAAATCCTGAGGCGGAGGTGGGGAGGAGGTGGTTGCAGCTTGAAGTCCGTTTGGTGAGCTGTGCTCTGCTTTGCTCTTAAACGCTGGCTTGATTGACACGGCTGCGGGGAGTTGATTAAGACAGGCTGAGTAAGGCGTGGTCAAGCCTGGTGTGATAACGTAGGTAGTCTACCATCCTGAACCTCCGCTTCAGCTGCATTTCAACCTGGAGAGACTACAAGAGACGAGATGCGTTTAAGAGTTGTTTATTTTATGGATTGAGTCTGTTTATTGGTTTGGAGCTTAGGCCCCGGCTGTGGCCGTGCCCTGAAGAGATCTGCGCCTGGCTGCAGATCATGATCCCCAAAAAGAGAGCTTGGCTAGCGATGCGTTTGCCACGACTTGGTTGCTGCGTTTATGGAAGGCGCATGGTGTGAGTGACTGTTTCCGTGTGCGAGCTCGGCTCTAGCGCTAGGCGTTGGCACGCGCACGAGCTCGGCTCGAGTGCGCGGCGTAATGTACGGGCGCGAGCTCGGCTCTAGCGCTAGGCGTTGGCACGCGCACGAGCTCGGCTCAAGTGCGCGGCGTAATGTCCGTGCGCGAGCTCGGCTCTAGCGCTAGGCGTTGGCACGCGCACGAGCTCGGCTCAAGTGCGCGGCGCAATGTCCGTGCGCGAGCTTGGCTCTAGCGCTAGGCGTTGGCACGCGCACAAGCTCGGCTCGAGTGCGCGGCATGCTGGAATGAGGAGTTGCCACCACCAGGAGATGCATACGTACTTATATGAGAGGAGGCGCTGGGCTGCCAGAACGGATGAATGTGGTAGAGAACCAGGGACCAAGCTCCTGGAGAGATGATTGAGGGAGTCCCAGGGCAGCAGCCCAAGTGGCTGCTCCTATCCGGAAGGAGTGGCGGATGTAGAGAAAGGAAGAGAGGTTACATGCAGGGAGCGCAGGTTTTGAATTTGTTCAGACCAGGGGGTCGTCAAGGGATTGTTTAAGGAGTAATTATAGTCTATGAATGTTGATAAAATGCCCATACATGTTGTAGAATGTAAAGTATCCTGGATCATCACCACGGGCCTTCTAGTTGGACACTAACTGTCCAGACCCTCCTGCATGGCAAGGAAAACTCACAAAACCCCGTGGGGAAAAAAGTGAGAAACCTTCGGAAGACCCTACATGAGAGAGGGATCCACTCCACGGACAAACACGCTAGTCGTCCAGGACCTAAACTACAGAACAAGGACCATTGCCAATACTCCTTTAAGGATCTTCTTATGAGGGTGGAGCAGTGTGACTCGAAGTGGATTTTAGAGAATGTATTTAATGCCGATGTAGATGAGGCAGTGACAGCAGTACCCGCGATGCTGATGTCCAGAGACTGAGAGTGTGCAGTGAGAGGGAAAGGAGAATGCTGAATGAAAGATGAACTGCTGGTGTTTAGAGCGCTGATATTCGAACATGATTCCACTTGGGGAGACTAGAAGGTGAAAATGAGATTCATGAAGTACACTTACCCAGGAAGATTGATGTTCGATAAGAGATCTCTGGACCCCCAAAAACCAACGCACAAGGGCCCGGTCAGAATGAGGGCCAGGGTGCGTCAGGTAAGGCGAAGCGTGAGACAGGCCCGGCGGCAGGAGCCGCACCAGGAGACAGGAGAGAATATGCCTGGGGAACATGAGAAGGAGCACTGCCTACAGCCACTCAGAGTGCACGCAAACCGTGGCGGGCAGTGCTGCACACCAAAATCCAATGAGTGCGGCCTGGGGAAGATAGTCAGCCAGGTTTGAAGGCCACGCCGAACAGTACTCATGCAGTCTTAGCAGGCCAGCGTTGCAGCAGGCCACCGTCGTGGCGTCGTAGCAGAGCTTTGGTGCGGCGTTGCGGCATCACGTTCCTGCGAAGCTGAAAAGAGAAACCTCGAACCACTATCACTCGAGTGAAAAGGACCAACGGGCAGTATCAGACCACGTCTTCAGTCAGACCACGTCTTCAGTCAGACCACTGACCTGATCCTTCGATGCCGGCTCTCCTCGTCATTGTGAAGCAGAACTCCCCAAGCGTTGGATTGTTCACCCACCAATAGGGAACGCGTGTCCATGGTCAACACTGGTCCCACAATGAATGGATGAGAGCACGCAAATGCGTCGAAGCTTGGCGTCGAGAATGCGGCAGGAGGCGGACACCGACGTGGCGTCAAACAGCGGCCACCGGCGTGGAAGCGTGCGCCATCCGACGTACGGCGATGAAGCGTGCGGCCGCCGACGTGCTGCAATGAAGCGTGCGGCCGCCGACGTGCTGCGATGAAGCGTGCGGCCGCCGACGAGCTGCGATGAAGCGCGCGGCCGCCGACGAGCTGCGATGAAGCGCGCGGCCGCCGACAAGCTGCGATGAAGCGTGCGGCCGTCGACGAGCTGCGATGAAGCGTGCGGCCGCCGACGAGCTGCAATGAAGCGTGCGGCCGCCGACGTGCGCCGGCGTCAAAGCGTGCGGCGTCAAAGCGTGCGTTGTCGAGGCGTGCGGCGTCGTCGAAGCGTGCGGCCACCGACGTGGTTACAACTGACAGCCTGAAGGTCAATGCAGTGGGTAAAATGTTCAGTCCATAGTAAAACGGACAGCCTGGAGGTCACTGCAGTGTAGAAAGTTCAGCCCATGAGTAAAACGGACAGCCAGAAGGCCAGCACTTTGGTTAAAATGTGCGGTCCATGGTGAAAACGGACGGTCTAAATGCCAGTGCAGATGGTAAAACGAACAGCCTGAAGAGCAATGCATCGGGTAAAAACACAGCCTGCGAGCCAATTCGGCGGGAATAACTGACACGCCGCAGTTCAGTACAGTTCATGGTAGTGCGGAAAACAGCGAAACCGACACTGTACCGTGAGTGGAGGCAGGGAGAAGGGTGGACAGCGGCAGCAGACAACGGCAGGCAGACAGAAGTCCCGTTCCCGGTATGGAAGCGGCAGGGTGCGCGGTAACGCCTGGCCGCGAGCAGCAGCGGCCACGGGGAGACGAGCGGCAGCGAGTCCGCAGGAGAGGACCCGCGGTGGAGACACAGCGACCATGGCGCACAGCCCCCAACATGTGATGTGGAAGAGGAGCCGCGACCATGCAGGACGAACAATGTGCGAGGCGTGAGTAAACAAAGTGACGAAGAGCAACCCGTTGCAGCTTGAAGTTCGTTTGGTGAGCTGTGCTCTGCTGTTCTCTTAAACGCTGGCTTGATTGACACGGCTGCGGGGAGTTGATTAAGACAGGCTGAGTAAGGCGTGGTCAAGCCTGGTGTGATAACGTAGGTAGTCTACCATCCTGAACCTCCGCTTCAGCTGCATTTTTATAGCTAGGTTACGACTGAGCTATTTTACGCTAATATTTTCAAATAACATGTTCATGCTGTTATCCCAGAGTTTGTTTTTAATATATTTCCGGGTAGACCTGACGGAGATGAATCTGCTGCTTGCCATCACTCGTACTAGTCAAGGAAGACAATGCGCGTTCATGGGGTGTGACGAGGGGACGGGGGCGAGGCTGCAAACTTGCTCAGAGGAGAAGTCACTGCCGGAAACGACCAAAAGCTTAATTAAGGGCCCACTAAAATAGGTCTTGCGGGCCGGATCTGGCCCCTAGGCCTTGACTTTGACACCCATGATATAGACCTTAAAAAATACATACATATAGATATATTCAAAATCTATGTTGTGACAGTATCCATTAACAATATGTGTTTCTGCTGTTCAATACTCAACGTTAATTATGTGATTTGTATGTTTTGCTCTCGTAACCTGTGTTGCATTTGGCCAGGATGCTCTTGAAAAAGAAACGATTGATCTAGAGTCTAATAAATATTCATAAACATAAATAAAGGCAGGGAGACAGTGGCTCAGTTGGTAGAGCATTGGCCTTTGAGCCTGAAGGTCATGGGTTCAAGCCCATCGTAAGACCTACTTCTCGACTCCCACTGATGACTGCTGTTGTTGTGTCCTTGGGCAAGACACTTAACCCCACTTTGCCTGATGCCCCCACTGAAAGATCATGCCTCCCGTGGACTCACCACCTGCAGGAGGATCAGTGAGGGGCTGGTGCTATGTGAACTGGCTGCAGCTCTGACTGCCACCCCCCCGACCCAGAAATGGATTAAGGGGAAGAAGAAGATGGATGGATGGATGGATGGATGGACGGACTTACTTACCTCTCGCTCATTCTCTCCGATTCTGCTCAAACACAGATGGTGCGGCGTCGGTCAAGACTTCTCTAGAAAGACTACAATGGGGTTCATGAGGGCGCGTGTCGTACAGGCGCCAGTCAGAAAATACACAGATGTAAATATTCTGTATGAATGAAATGATTAATTACTCTTTGCTGTGATCAATGCGTGGAGAGTTAGGGAACGATTCCTACGCAATGTTGTATATGGGCCTATACATTTGTTTTCATATTTCCTTTACTTTAACATTTTACTGTAAGGGACAGTCCACAGAGGCAAGTTTTTTTGTATTGCACAGTCCATACATAAGGCAACTCAAAGTGCTTAAAATAGTGACGATTCAATCCTCCTGCACATTATAAAATGATAAACGGAGACGAAACTGAAACGCAATACTTCAGAACAGGCTGGATTTACGCACAGAGGCCTGTCTCCGTCTTACATTCTCAGGAAGATTTTCCGATTTTAGGTGGATCAATGTGACTATTACAGTTTTTTGAGAGAGTGGGTTTCTGTTCATTCATCAGGATTTTTTTGGATATATATATTTAGATAGATAGAAACACATTTAGATAGATTGATGGATTAATAGATAGATAGAAACTTTATTGATCCCCGTTTTTGTGATTTATATATATTTTTTTTTTCTTTGTCAGTCCTACATCCATCCATCCATCCATTTTCTTCCGCTTCATCCGTTGCCGGGTCGCGGGGGCAGCAGTCTAAGCAGAGACGCCCAGACTTCCCTATCCACACACACTAATCATTAAATATTCCACAGACAAGCACAAATATCAACAAAAAATAAGAGAACATGAGAAAATAAAAATAGAAACTTTATTAGATACTTTAAATGAAGTTCAAATTAAATCTAAATAAAATAATACAAAATTATAGATAATATATATAATTAAAAAAATGACAATAATGAAGAAGGCAGCGGGGCTAAACAATTAACTTTGTAATATTATGTACGTGTCAGAGCTCTTTAAAGAAAGGAACATTGAATGACGATGTTTTTTTTTTCACTGTTTTTAGTTGTCCTTCAGCGCTACTAGAGTTGTGAGTCTTGCTGTGAGTTTTACTTCCTGTCTGTCCTGTTAATCGGTTGTGTGTCCCATGTGTGTTTTTGTCACTTTGGTTTGAGTTTAGACTTCTGTAACCCTGTATTTACTTAGTTGAGTTCTGAGTTTTTGTGTATTAAACCTTATATTTTTGGCCATCCTGCTTTTTGGGTCATTCTTCTGGTTTTTTTTTTGCCACGTAACACTCATGTTATAAATGATATTTATCAAACTAGTCAGAGCAACGCCATTTTCACTTGTTCAAAGTTTGTCGTAGTAGATCTATCGGTGGCTCCTTCCATCATTCCATCTTCCTCTAATTGCTGCTCTTCCACACGGCTTGGCTCCTCACTCGGCTGATGCATGATAAATCAACGTTAATCTGTTCATTTCAAACACAGCAAGACGACGGGAAGCTGAGGACAGTTGACGAGTGAAGGAAACCATAACACGCCGAGTGTCGACGAGGTGAGACAACGCCACCTCAGCTCTGTCACTCATTTCAACGCCCGCAATAATCCACCCACATAAAAGGATTCCCGAGTTTCTGTCCGCAATATTGACTTGAGTATATTTAGGCCGTGTGATCTCTCTGCCTGTTTTCTCACGTATGTTTTTTATATGTTCTAAATGCACAGGAATTATGACTCTTGATTTGAGTTTTTATTTGTACATGAAACATCACACGTCACATAACATTTTTCGACAAAGAAGTAAGTGATATTTATTTACATAGCGCCTTTCACAGACCAGAGTCACATAGCGCTTTACAATTGTATGCATTTGTCTCTCACATGCCAGACCTATTGTACAGGTTTTAAGTGGTTGGGAAAACCGGAGCACCCAGAGGAAATGTACGCAGACACAGGGAGAATATGCAAACTCCACACAGAAAGCCCTGGAGGTTGAAATTGAACCCAGATAATAGTAATTAACAATTACTTATCATGATTTTATATATTTTTCAAACTAAAAAAGGAGTGGGAGGAAGAAAAAATTTATAAATTCCCACCGTTGTGTCATTTGTAATAATTGTAATTATCTCGTGACATGGTGCTTGTTTGTGGCAGCAAGTGGACAATCCCAAATCTCTGCTGATTGGATTTAGGGCAATGTTGTGACTTCAGCAAAGAACAGGGAACTACTGAGCCAAGACTGCCTTTGGCCTTTGACTTTTAGCACCTAGAACTCCCAGTTTTGACTCAAACCAATGGAATTCTGAGATCTTTCGTTTTTCACTAGATTTATTAAAATAAAGTAATTTAAATGGTTCTTAGCTTTACTGACTTTTGCTAAAACTGGTGATTATAACTATGAAAATACAGCAAAGAAGGTTACTGCAAACTTCTGACAGGAAACGGTGTGTTTTTATGGTAACTTACCCTTGATATTTTCTGGTAGAAAATGGGTTGAATGTAGAACTTCTCACCATGTACAAAATTATTTTATTAAAAATAATGGCATATACAGTAAGTAAACAACATATAGAAACAAAAAAGGCATAAAGTTATGAAGACCAAGAGTTCTAATGACGACCTGCACAAGACTGAAAACTTTGCACTGCCGTTGTCACTACATGTGATTTCTTTGTGATTTTATTGCAGCCAAATGTAACATGTGCATGTCAACATTGCACACGTTGACATGATAAGATAAGGTTTTATGCTCTGTTTTACGTATTACAATTCGTATGGGTTTTTGTTATCTGGAACAGTTTTCCTGAAAATGTGAGACAGACTTTGATATTGGAATGTAAGTTAGTTATCATTTTGCTAAATCATATGTGGCTGAATTCTATACTGTCTGTATTGTAGTCCACTGTTGACTTGATGATAATGTTGACTGATAATGGAAAATGGGGAAAAACTCGATCTAATTAAATATTTCGTTTGAACGCACTATTGTTAATCATATTGAATACAGTACGATACATGCATTAAATTAAATTTATTATTTCCATTATCAACCCGACAGACCAGTTGTAAGCTGTAGAGTGGCCACAGGACGCATCATCAGCCTACGTCAGCAGCCGCTGACTGCTATGAAAATATTAGTTTTGTGGTTTCACAGGCGCAGTTGACTGCTTAAACTAAACTCTGCACGAAACTTTGACTCTTAAAACCCACATGTGACAAAACGGAACCATCAACATCTCGCCTCAAATTGCATTAAAAGTGACATTCGTGTCTTAATTCGTTCGTATTTTAACTTTTAAAGCAATTCACGGTCCGCCATCTGGGTATGCTCCGGCTGCCGTGAGACGCGCATGCGCAGGTTTGCATTACATCATAAACAGCTGAGGCAGTGCATCTCTTCAAGACAGTGTATCTCGGCGTTACACCGGGCAGGGCCTGGTTAGTGTATTGATAACCAGGCCCTGGAAACACCAGGTGCTACAGTGGGGCGGATGAGGCTGTAAGGTTCCAAGCTTTTGTTGTGTTCTTAGGCAAGATACTTCACCCATATTGCCCAGAGTGAGTCTGGTGTGTGTGTAAATGGGTGGTGGTGGTCTGATGGCACATACTGGCTGCCTCACTTCTGTCAGTGTATCCCAGGGCAGCTGTGGCTACAGTAGTTTATCTCCACAGTGTATCGAGTGAATGACATGAGAAGCATCAATAAAAGAAAATCTGTAAAAAAAGAAATTGTCAAAAACAGACTGTTAAGGCACAGTATTTTCTTCCATTTTAAATCTAAATATTGATCTAAAAAAATTAATACTAGAGAAAAAAAGTCAACAGCTGATGTCTTGAATTTGGACGATACAGAAAACTAATAAACATTTATCAAAAAATGGGCAAATAAAAAGAGAAAACGTCTTCTCCAATCTGCAAACAGTGGCATCCATGTGACGAGATACTTCAGCCATGTCTCATCAGCAAATGAAACCTATTCAACTCGAAATGTGTTGAAATATTATTGTTGAAAAAGTAAAAATGTTAATAGAAATGACCCAAAAACTTCACAAAATATAATATATATAATTCTAATATCATATTATAATAATAATATTTTCATCAGAAACTTCTGAAAGTGAGTTCAAGTGGCTCACAACAGACAGTTGCAGTTCCAACTGGCAATTTTATTGTCAGTGAATGTAAAAATCTTAGTAAGGTGAACAATTTTGAGTTGTTTTTTTTACAGTGCACTTAGTACTTTATTTAATGGTATTATCTATTATCTTAAATAATAGATCCGGTTTGAGGTGTGCAATGTGAGTGCTCTTATTTCCCCCTTTTATTCTGATGTAATGTGCGCAACGTTGACATTGATATTTCCCCACTGTGGACGATAAAGGACTATATTATCTTATCTTGTTTGTGCTCCTAAAAAAATGACATTACTTTCTCCAAGGAGTGAACAGAAAAGGGTTAAGACTATGGATATAACCTGTAAATTTCAGAATAATATTTCGTCAAATCAAAAGCGTGACCATTTCTTATAACCAAAAAAGCAGCAAAACTGAGTAACTTGGGTAAAGTGATGGCATTATCTTTACAACCTGCTGTCGGCTCTGGTCCTGTTCTACAAGCACTTATTTTTATTTTTTTACCTTTTTACATAGTTTCCGGTTGTTTTATACGGTTCAACTTCAGTCTTCTTCCAGCACAGTCTCTGAAAACAAACACAAAAGATCTAGCTCTTGGTAAAAATAATAAGTGACACGTTTTTATTTATCTCCTCACTTTGTGGCGGTGGGAGAGGAGCATTGTAGCAGGCGACAGTTGGCGACGGCACTTTGAACGCGCGTGAACATATTGTGCTTTGAAACGGCGGCTGCCTCGAGCTACGGCGCCCATCTCCTCCTGAAACGGGAATCACATCTTTACATTATACATTTTCCAAAACATATCCATTATTCATAGCCCCATATTTTAATACTATTAGCACGTCTTTGCCGCCCACCCAAATACCTGTGTCGTATCAAAGCCCCCCAGACAGGTGGCTGCTGGGAAAGGAGCGGGGACATATATTGTGCATTGCTCCGTTCGAATTAACTTTTGACAAACTTGATTTTGAATCGAAACGCAGACAGACAGGGGAGAACCAAAAGCAATAAGTGAAATGATGCTGCTTTGATATGTCTCCAGAGGCTGTCGCTGAAGTAAGATGAAAAAGTGCCGTGTTAGTTTGTTTGTACTGGGCGTCGCTTACTGTTTTGAAGAACAAAAACCTATAAACGCTGAATGAAAATGAGGAGATGATGATACGGACTTTATCAATAAAAGGGTTGATTTCCAAAATGAAGCAGTTTGGTCAAAACATATTTGATGCACATTTTCTTGTTATAATTGTGGTGGATTCATGAATTTTTGTTTAGCTAATTTCCTCGCAGACTTTTTTGTCCACTGGGAGAACCAAAGAAGGACTGTGGCTCCGCAATGACCCCGCTCCGGATCTCACTGGTTTCTCAGGATCCTACAGGGCATTGTTCCTTATGGAGATGTTGTGGGTTATTACAATACAATGACATTACAATTTATTCTTGTATGGCCCTAAGTCACAACAGAAGTCATCTCAGAGGACTTAACAAAACCATTGAAATCACCAACACAGGTCAGAGAATCAACAGTTAAAACACATGAACAATATAAAGCACACACAGAAGAAAATGTCCATACATGTTGTAGAATGCTAAAGTGTCCTGATCATCACCAATCCTTTCTGTTGGACACTAACTGTCCAACAAGACCCTCCTGAATCGACAAGGATAAAAAACCCAGTGGGAAAAAGTGAGAAACCTTGGGGAGACCTAGGGAAACCCAGACCCATATTCTGAAGCCAGTGATCTGCACAGAGACATGCTACAGGCCCAAACTCCTCAGTAGTTGAGGTTTCAAGTCCAGAACTATTTGTGCAGTAAGATACGAGTGCATCAACTCACGTCATGTCCCATAACTTTGGTGGGAGAGGTCCAGAACTGTGCAGAACTGATGCCCCTGAGCACAGAGCAGATGACAGAAGGACAGGATTCAAGACAGAACCCAAGATTCAAGATGGCGGCGCCCTGTAGAACTGCTGTAACTTCAATCAACAAAAGCTGAAATTCTTGCTAAACAAACCAGCAAACAAAAAGATACAGCACAGTAAAACTTGGCTATGCCACCGAAGAGAGCAACAAGCAAAGTAGAGATGGAGAATGAGATGGAGGACATTTGAAAGTCGCTTAGCCATATGTCTGAGGAGCTGCCCAAAGTGACTCAACAGCTGGCAAAGCTAATGGGACTTTTTGAAGAAGTTAGACAACTGAAGGAGCTGACAAAATAGACAAAACTATCAATAGATAGACAAAACTATCAATGAGCTCATTGACAAAACTATCAATGAGCTTGAAAAGAGGATTGATCAGTTGGAACAGTACACGAGGATGGACGACGTGATTATCACCGGACTGAGAGTTAAACCCCGCTCCTATGCCAAGGCGGCAGCCGGGGGGAGAAACATCAGTGAAGATGCTGACACAGAGGACCAACAATCACTGGAGACACAGGTTGTGACATTTCTGATGGAAAAGGACATACATCTAGATGCCAAAAATCTCGCAGCCTGTCATATGCTCCCAAGGAAAGATGTAAGTAACCCTGTCATTCTTTTACGCTTTGCAAAATCGTAAGCACAAAGTTGAGCTACTGCGTCAAGGGAGGAAATTAAAGGGATCTGCTGTTTATTTAAATGAGCATCTTACGAAGAAGACAGCAGACATGGCACGAGAAGCGCGCATCCTAAGAAGAAATGACAAAATCAAAGCAACGTG
Source organism: Knipowitschia caucasica (assembly GCA_964034765.1). Taxonomy (NCBI): domain Eukaryota; kingdom Metazoa; phylum Chordata; class Actinopteri; order Gobiiformes; family Gobiidae; genus Knipowitschia; species Knipowitschia caucasica. The sequence goes on along the minus strand of OZ035836.1, from coordinate 22,998,781 downwards.
GACGAGGAACTGTAAGGTGCTTATTCAACTAAAGGGGACTACTCCGGAGCAGGCTAAAGTAATCATGGTAAGAGAACTCAAGGACCTTGATCCATATCGCTAAATTGTCTGCACCTAAACTACTTGGATTCTTTTCCAAATCCCGCTCGTTATGTGTTATGGAGGTCATGATATTTTTTGTTTTTCGTTAGAAGGGACAAACGAATGGACCTTACTGTCTCTCACTGGAGTGGTGATTATGCAGTTCACGCGCAACAGTTAAACTTTGAGCATGTGGGACGTTGGATTATTTATTTGCTTTTTGACTACGCGTGGAAATGGATTCAATACCTATTTCACGTGGACTATGCGCGGATAATATTTAGTAATCCATGGATTTACTTTTTGGAAGTTGGACGGAGTAAAAGGACAGTGACTTTAACACCTTTATTGGAAACAATGGATTGTGTTAAACAGGACAGGAGCATTTCTTTTACATCAAGATTACATTTTTGGTTAAATTATACTAACAATTGTGCTTGCTGTGGTCACGGATTCAAGTCATTTTTTATTTATTATTATTATATATTTTTCTTTTTTCTTTCTTTTTTCCATTTTTTTCTCTCTCTACGAGTGTATGCACGTGTGCTTGGGCGTGTGAGTGTTTGTGTGGGCGAATGCGTGTGTATGTGTATGTACAGTTGCAAGGAAACGTTTAATCTATATAATGTCAAATATAGATCAGATGGCTGATGAGGAGTGTGAATTGTCAGTAGTATCCAGAGATGAAGCTGAGAATGAACAAGAATATACGGATAATTTAGATAGAAATGAATTGGAAAAACACATCGAACATATGAACTTAAATTTACTTGATACTCTGAACTATAAAACAAATGAGTTTGGCGAAAACATAGATCCAGATAATCACTTTTATAATGACATAATAAAGGACTGCAAGTATTACTCTGATGAACATTTAATCTTGTTGATATGGATGGAGCATTAAGTGTAATTCATTTCAACAGTAGGAGCCTGTACAAAAATTATGATAGTATCAAAGAATATCTTAGTAAACTTAATAAATTTAAAGTTATAGCAATGTCAGAGACATGGTTAGATACAGATAAAGCAACTGAAGTAGAATTAGAAGGATATGAGCTCTTTACCATCAATAGGACTAATAAAAAAGGTGGTGGCGTGGCACTATATGTGGACATGGATCTGAGAGGTAACCTTGTTAATAGTAAGTCATTCACAATTGATGGAGTTATAGAGTGCATAACCGTGGAAATCGAAGTAAAACAATCCAAAAATGTTGTTGTTAGTTGTGTGTACAGGACACCAGGATCATGTATTGATACATTTAATCAAATTATGGATAGATTATTCAATAACATAAAAAAGACACATATTGTCTGTGGTGATTTTAATATAAATCTCTTAAACCCTCATAATAGTATGCAAACAAATGAGTTCACTATGACTATGTATAGCAATAATCTATTCCCACTAATCACCAAACCCACAAGACTTACAGTCGAAACAGCAACATTAATAGATAACATATTTACCAATAGTTTTCAAACACAAACCACTGCTGGCTTACTCATAAACGATATTACCGATCATCTTCCAGTGTTCAGTATTTTTCATAAGCTACTCAGTAGGTATGATATATCAAGTACATCCCAATCACTAACATATAAAATGGTGAGACATAGAACTCCTGAAGCCATGGCTGCCTTAAGGGCTGACCTATCCAGTCTGACGTGGAGTGAGGTCTATTCCACATCTAATCCTGACCAGGCCTATGACATCTTCTTAACCAAACTGATAAGTCTTTATGACAAACACTGCCCACCAAAGAAACATATTATTAAAGAATCAAACAACCAAAACAAACCGTGGATTACTAAAGGTATAGCTAATGCGTGCAAAAAGAAGAAATATTATTATAAATTATTTCTAAAATCACGATCTAGAGAAGCTGAAGAAAGATATAAAAAATATAAAAATAAATTAACCAACATAATAAGATCAAGCCAAAAAATATATAATAATGAACTACTAGAGAAACAGAAAGATAATACACAAGGTACTTGGAAAGTTCTAAATGGTATACTTAAAAACAAAAACAAAAAAGCTGATTATCCCAAATATTATGTTAAAGATGGAAAAATTATGGATAAAAATACAGAAATTGTAAATGCATTTAATCAATTCTTTGTCAATGTTGGACCCACTCTAGCCCAAGAAATTGTTCCACCACCAGAAACTATGGAAGTGGACATAAGTAATATCGAAAGTAACTTAAATTCATTTTTTATTAGAAGTGTAGATGACAATGAAATTATAAATATTGTGAATACATTTAAGAGTAAGAGGTCCACTGACAGTTTTGATTTTGATATGATGCTGGTAAAGGAGATTATAGCTAGCATTGTTATACCTTTAACACATATCTTTAATCAGTCTTTTCTCACTGGCATCTTTCCAACTGCAATGAAAATTTCAAAAGTAATACCTATTTTCAAAAGTGGAGACAAACACAAATTTACAAACTACAGACCAATTTCTTTACTTTCCCAATTCTCCAAAATCCTAGGAAAGCTGTTTGACACGAGAATGAATGAATTTTTAAATAAGCACAATATCATTTACGACCGGCAGTTTGGCTTTAGGGCAAATAGGTCGACCTCTATGGCAGTCATGGATCTGGTGGAGGAAATTTCAACGGCAACAGACAATGGAGAAAATACAGTCGGTGTCTTTATAGATCTAAGTAAGGCCTTTGACACGATTAATCATCAATTACTTTTATCAAAAATGCAAAGATATGGCTTCAGAGGAGTCGCATATGAATGGTTAAAAAGTTATCTAAGTGGGAGGCAGCAATATGTACAAATTAGTAATGTTAGTTCTGAAAAACACACCATAACTCACGGTGTCCCGCAGGGGTCTGTTCTTGGGCCAAAATTATTCATTATGTACATTAATGACATCTGGCAAGTCCTTAAGAACATGCAGTGCATTCTGTTTGCTGATGACACCAGCCTCTATTGTTCTGGACAAAATATTGAACAGTTAATGCATACAGTTGAAAATGAACTAGAATTACTAAAACGATGGTTTGACTACAATAAATTATCAATGAATGTGAATAAAACAAAATATATTATATTCGGTAATAAGAAAATTGATAATTCAATAAAACTAAACATCGACCAAAGGGAAATCGAGAGGGTGTGTCATACAAAATTTTTGGGAGTGCATGTTGATGAAAGACTAAATTGGAAAGTGCATGTAAATTTTGTGAAATCTAAAGTGTCAAAAATAATTGGCATATTGTGTAAAATCAAGGCAGTTGTAAACCAAAAATCACTCCACTTATTATACAATGCTCTCATTCTTCCATATCTAAATTATGGTGTGGAACTTTGGGGGAATAATTATAAAAGTACAATCCAACCTATTTTTATACTGCAAAAAAAAGCGGTCAGAATAGTCAATTATGCAGATTATTATGCCCCAACAAATCCCTTGTTCATAAAATTAAGAATACTAAAACTAAATGATTTAGTTGATCTTAGCACAGCTATTGTTATGTATAAGGTTCATAACCATAAGCTTCCTGAATGTATTCAAGAAAGGTTCAAACCCAGAGAGACTGGCTATAATCTAAGAGGAACTCATATTTATCAGAAAAATATATTTGGAACAAACACCAAAGCCAGATGTGTTTCAGTCAGAGGAGTAAATATATGGAATAGTCTGAATGACACCTTAAAAAACTCAACATCGTTAAACGCTTTCAAAAAAAAAATCAAATCTAACATAATTAGCAGTTACACAGAATTAGAAATAAATCACAGATAAACTCTCCTGTGTACAGTATATTTTGTACTTTGTACTATTTTGCTCTTGTACTTTGCTACTTGTAAAATGTTCCTTTGTACTATTGTGATTTTTTTTTTTTATTGTAATGATTTTGGGGGTGGGCGCTCATAAGCTTTTGCTTCGGCCCACTCCTTTTGAGCAGAACTTGAACTGCTCAAATAAATAAATAAACTAAACTAAACTAAACAGCATTCCACAAGTAAAGCAAATGAACATCCACATGGAGGTGTTCCCCTTCAGAGCCTGCTGCCATAATGGGACTAGATCTGCATGATATTGTTATATTCAAATAGTGGTAAGGAATAAGTGCGCCGTACTGTGTGGAGTACTTCATATTTCTCCTCGTCTCTTTGTGTTTCCTCCGGGCGCTCCAGTTTCCCCCAGCACCTCAAACATGCAGCAGTATAAATCTGGTGAGAGTGTTGACCTCAGTGTAGCACTTTGGAAGACTTCAACAAGCCACAAAAACACTTTACAGGTGTCACAATTCTTATACTTATTCTTATTACCACTCTTACTATTATTATCATTATTATTATTATTGTTGTGTCTTGAACGCTCCCTGCTGCACAGACACACCTGTATCGTGCCACAGGACGGGGAGGGGGAGAAGGCGTGTCCTCTGCAGCTGAGACAGCAGCAGATGGACGTCCTAATTGGGAAGAACAGCAGCTGGAGGACACCAGTCCAGACCCTGGCCCCTGGTGATCATCCCCACACTCAGCTCTCCTCCTTACAGTCCTCAGTGAGAGCAGCGAGTGTGTGTGAGGTGGAGATGGGACTCTTCTGGGACTGGGGTCTCCTGGTGCAGAGATGTGCTCCAGGCCAAGATACCTGCGAACAGAGAACACCCACTAAACATGTATCTGCTGCAGAATTAGTAAAAACAATTCTTTTAAACTTAACTCTCCTGTCAATCAAAATAATGACAAAAAGCGGACTTATTCTCAAGTTGCTCTCGCCTCTTTCCACAAACTCATGTGTGAAAATCTATGTACGTGTTGATTCTGAGTTTGTTTTGTTTTGTTCAGATTCAGATTCCTGCTGCATTAAATTACATCAGACTGTCGCTCCTTATTGAGGACTTCTAACTTTTGTATTTCCAACTACAAAATTATTTCACCATGTAATTGGACCATATGCTTTAATATAACTTTAAAGGAGAACTGTTTCATTACTTTTCCAGCTGTGGGGACTACACGCTGTGTGCATTTCTACTGAGATGTCAATGATCTTGCATTGGTTCATTTTGTTTCAATCAATTACCTTTAAAAATTTGCATGGTGTGTTTACTATAGGGCTGTCATTATGGCCATTGGTGGATTCATCGACTTCACTTTGATTATCGAGCCACGTACAACTAAAAACAAAAGTGGATTGAGATTTTTATTGATTGCTAAATATGTGAATGATTTTATGCTTAAATCGTCCAAGGACTGACCACAGACATTTGAAAACCCTTTTGACCAAATTTAGCCTGTTCTGGACTTAGAATGAGGTTTGATTTCTTGTCCATATTGATTCACACCACACAGAGTCTTGCGAGCACAGTTTAGAAACAGGTTTTGGAAGAATTTGCCGCTTTTATGGTTGGCTATTTCTGCTCCAAAAGGCATGGCTTTCGTCTGCCAAGAGTTTTTACGGTCGTCTCCTGACATGATGTATACAATGCATTTCCGGCACCAAACAAGATTTAATTTAAGATTACGCAATATCGACGCCCAGTGCATAAAAGGATGATCATAGCATTTACTCAAACGCACTCAAATGAAAATAACTTTGCTAAATCCATTCTCATTCAACTCATTAGTGTATTTGCCTGCTCTGGATCTCCAACCCAGTGAGGTGTTAGTTCTAATTTTGAAACAGTGCTAATTTTGTGACACATTTTAGAACACTTTATGTTGGTTTAGTCTTTTTCACACTGTTTAAATACGTTCTCATCTCTGGGCGGAATAAGCAGCCTTCACTATAGACGCCACACACCGCCGTAGTTACAGCTTAAACAATTGTTTTTCCTTCTAAACCACAATCAATTACCTGCGATGTGACGCATAACAGGCATCCTCCCGTCTTCAAACTGAACAAGTTGTGTTCTGTGTGTATTTGTGAGTGTCTGTGTGTGTCTGTCTATTCTGTGTGTGTCAGTCTGTGTCTGTCTGTGTGTGTCTGTTTGTCTGTGCCAGTGCGTGTCTGTCTGCGTCTGAGTGTGTCTGTCTGTGTCATTCTGTGTGTCTCTGTCTGTCTGTGTGTGTCTGTCTGTATCTGTCTGCGTCTGAGTGTGTCTGTGTGTGTCTCTGTCTGTGTCTGTGGGTGTCTGCCTGTCTCTGTCTGGGTTTGAGTGTGTCTGTTTTGTGTTTGTGTGTGTCTGTCTGTGTTGGGGAGTGTCAGTCTGTGTCTGTGTGTGTCTGTGTCATTCTGTGTGTCTCTGTCTGTCTGTGTCTGTCTGTATCTGTCTGCAACCGAGTGTGTCTGTCTGTCTGAGTGTGTCTGTGTGTGTCTGTCTGTGTTGGGGAGTGTCAGTCTGTGTCTGAGTGTGTCTGTCTGTGTCTGTGCGTGTCTGTCTGCATCTGAGTGTGTCTGTCTGTCTGTGACTGTTTTGTGTTTGTGTGGGTCTGTCTGTGTTGGGGAGTGTCAGTCTGTGTCTGTGTGTCTGTCTGGGTCTGTCTGAGTGTGTCATTCTGTGTGTCTCTGTCTGTCTGTTTGTGTGTGTCTGTCTGTATCTGTCTTCGTCTAAGTGTGTCTGTGTGTGTCATTCTGTGTGTCTCTGTCTGTGTGCGTGTCTGCCTGTGTCTGTCTGCATCTGAGTGTGTCTGTGTGTGTCTATTTTGTGTTTGTTTGTATGTCTCTGTCTGTCTGTCTGTATCTGTCTGCATCTGAGTGTGTGTCTGTCTGTGTCTGAGTGTGTATGTGTCTGTGTTGGGGAGTGTCAGTCTGTGTCTGTGTGTCTGTCTGGGTCTGTCTGTGTGTGTCATTCTGTGTGTCTCTGTCTGTCTGTTTGTGTGTGTCTGTCTGTATCTGTCTTCGTCTAAGTGTGTCTGTGTGTGTCATTCTGTGTGTCTCTGTCTGTGTGCGTGTCTGCCTGTGTCTGTCTGCATCTGAGTGTCTGTGTGTGTCTATTTTGTGTTTGTTTGTATGTCTCTGTCTGTCTGTCTGTATCTGTCTGCATCTGAGTGTGTGTCTGTCTGTGTCTGAGTGTGTATGTGTCTGTGTGTGTGCCTGTGTGTGTCTGTCGGAATAAGCAGCCTTCACTATAGACACTACACACTGTCGTTTTTTTTGCTTGCACTCGCTTTTCCTTCTAAACCACAATCAATTACCTGTTATGTTGCGCAAAATTAGGCATCCTCCCGTCTTCAAACTGAAGACGGCGGCACGGTGGCTGAGTGGATAGCACTCTCGCCTCTCAGCAAGAAGGTCCTGGGTTCGAATCCCGGTCGGACCAGGGCCTTTCTGAGTGGAGTTTGCATGTTCTCCCTGTGTCTGCGTAGGTTTCCTCCGGGTACTCCGGTTTCCCCTACCACTAAAAATATGTCCAATAGGCATGTCTGGCATGTGCCTCCTGTACTGGCCCCGCTCCCATCTCTGTGTGGAGTGAGAGACAAATGCCCAAAATTAACAATTGTAAACTGCTTTGAGACTCAGATCTGCAGTGAAAAGGCGGTATATAAATAAAATAAAGATTACTTACTGAACAAGTTGTGTTGTTTGTGACCAGCACACCTGTCTAAGCACTTCCTTATTTAGCCGGGATGTTTGACAGGAATATTGTTACGTGAAACCTCCACGTTCGGAGCCCAGAGTAAATATTGGAAGTTGTTATCGAGCTGAGAAACTGACAATTAACATCTTACGCTTCATTACAGAATCAGTGTTCGGGATTTGGGAAGGCGCTGGGTGGGAGACTTGTTTAGGAAGGCAATTCTCCACATCAGATCATAAACTTTATAGACTCTAAAACTGTGCCTGCTCTTGCTCTGTGTCTGTCTCAAGTGGAGAGATGTATTTAGAGAGACGCAGCAGAGGGGGGCAAACTTTATCTAATGGGGTTATTTCAGGCTCAGAAAGTGGGTTTTTACATGAATTAGAAATGTCTAATATACAGTATGTCTATCTATCTGTGTGTGTGTCTATCTCTGTGTGTGTGTGTGTGTGTGTGTGTGTCTGTGTCGGTTTGTCTGCCCCTCTGTCTTTGTGTATGTCTCTGTGTGAGTCTATGTGTGTCTGTGTCGGTCTGTCTGTCTGTATGTCTGTGTGTGTTTATGTCTGTCTGTCTGTGTATGTGTGCGTGTGTGTGTCTGTCTCCCCCTCTGTATGTGTGTGTCTATGTGTGTATCTATATGTGTGTGTGTCTGTGTGTGTGTGTGTGTCTGTGCCGGTCTGTCTCCCCCTCTGTCTGTGTGTGTCTGTGTGTGTGCGTGTCTGTCTGTCTTCCCCTCTGTTTGTGTCTGTCTGTCTGTCTTCCCCTCTGTCTGTGTGCGTCTATGTGTGTGTGTGTGTGTGTCTATCTATGTGTGTCTGTCTGCCTACCCCTCTCTCTGCATGTGTGTGTCTGTCTCCCCCTCGGTCTGTCTGCGTCTGTGTCTGTCTGTCTGTGTGTGTCTGTCTGTCAGATGTCTATCCATCTATTGACATTAACAGTGATGAATCCATGTCGAGTCCCATCTCAATAGGCGCCGACTTTAACAACACCATCTGTCGATCCAAAAGATGCACAAAATGGATCATGGTTCTGTAACCCTGATCAAATGTAGCTCTAGATGAATCTGGATTACTATCTGCTTAGGAGTCTCAGTCCGTCTCATCTCGGTTCAATAGAATTTAAACTAGATGGCACAATAATCTCTCCTCTTTAAAGCTGGGGTACCTAACTTTCAAAGCACAGAAATGTAAATCTGTAATAAAAGCTATCTGACAATGTTAGCTCCTGGCTCTCTAAACAGTTTGGTTGTACTGTATGTATCAATAGTTTTCAGATGCATGTATTTTTCCCTTCTGCCACATCTTTAGATCAGCTTTTTGTGTGAAAAAGTGCCAAAAGCAAAACAAATACGAAATATAAAATGTTTTCTCAAAAGGTGGAGACAGCATGTTGTGGTCAGATCTGTTCACAACATTGTACTTTTACTCTAGTGCAGGGGTGTCCAAACCTTATAGGCAGAAGGTCACTTTAGTCGGCCAGACTTCTCCAAGGGCCAACGACACAGAATTTAAAACAGTTTTGACTGGATTTGGACTGTTTTAGGCTTTAAAATTGGGTATGATCATTACTGCCATATATGGTATTCTGTGACACAATCAAAAACAATAAACAGAAAATATATAAACAGTATAGCTTATATACCGACCAAATTATGTTTAATTTTTAATACAAGTTAATTTCTAAGCTCTACAATGTGTTATAGCGTGACTCGTGGTGGAGCTGAAGTTGGCTGAACGGCGCTGTGAAAGTATCTCATTGGAGTCTTTGTTAGCGGCAGAGGGCCACATTTAATGTCTCAACGGCCATTAGTTTGGACTCCCCTGCTCTAATGGGTCAAACAATTTAATTCTGTTTTTAACTTTTTGGGCAATAGTTCTCATATCTCATATTCACAAGATCAGGCTTCAATGGTCAGAATTTCTGTCTATCCCTAAGTCTATGCATACGTTAAAATGTAAAAATGCCTATTCCTTACATTACAATTTGTGGCTGCTTACAATAAACTAAGGACACTATGAGGAGGCGGGGCTTATATGTCCTGCCATTTTGAACAGAATTATCTACCATCACAAGTCACGCTATAAAACCTTTGGAATCCAGTCCCTAACTATACACTTGTTTTTGATTGTGTCACAGATTTCTATACACGGCAGTAGTGTAGACATGAATTAGACCGGGGTGTCAAACTCATTTAGGTCAGGGTCGAATAACAAGGCTGGGAACTGGTCAGGGCCAAAAGAATTGAAGGGATTTCCTTTTCTTATAATTTTGTTTACATTTTGACATGTGTAACTTCTAATGATGTGTTGGGTAAAATCTTTAGAATACATTACATTTGGTTGTTTTCCTGAGAAAATACATGATGTAAAACATGGCTTGGTACACCATTACTGTACCATCAATGCTGCAAGTTACACTGTAGGTAATAATTGAATATAATTTTAAGGGCTCCTTCTTACCTCACTGACCTCCTCCATCATCACTGTCCCACCCGTGGCAGATCCACAAACTCCAACCTTCTCGCTCCCTCCATCCATTTTCTACCCCTTAATCCATTTCTAGGTCGGGGGGGTGGCCAGAGCTGCCTTGCCCGAGTACACATAGCACCAGCCCCTCACTGATCCTCCTGCAGGTGGTGAGTCCACAGGAGGATGGCCGCTCTATGTCATAGCTTTGATCTTTCAGCGGAGGCTTCAGGCCAAGTGTCTTGCCCAAGGACACAACGACAGCAGTCATCAGTGGGAGTCGGTGGAGTAGGTCTCATGGTGGGCTCGAACCCACGACCTTCAGGCTCAAAGGCCAATGCTCTACCAACTGAGCCCCAGGACTAAACACCAAACCTTAGGGGACCGAGCCGTCGCCACAGCTGCCCCCGCTCTCGGGAACTCACTCCCACAACCCATCAGAAACTCACTGCAGAACTTGAAATCACTTCTCGACACCCACCTGTTTCAGCCTGCCTTTCCTTAATTCTGTTCAACAATGTTTATGTGTATGTATTTTGGAAAGCGTCTTTGAGTGTCCAAAATAAAAGCGCTACATAAGTTTGATTTATTAATATTATTTAAAAATATCTTGAGGGTTAGGGTTAGGGAATGAGACAATAGCATAAGGAGTTCCAATGTCTCAAAGTCATTTCAATGTCACTGGGAGCACTTCAGTCATTTTGGACATTACCATTTATTACAACTTAAAGTATATTGGGAACGTACACACACACACACACTCATCCTCTCTACCACCCGCACTCATCTCCCCTCTCTTCTCTTAAGTGCTGACATCAATTGAGAAACGCTTGCATCTCAGCGTGCGATCAGCAGTGCCTTCATTTGCAGCTCTGCACCACGCGCCGTGCCTATAAAAGCTGATAATGTGATAATTAAAACAGCTGACAGGCACGAACTGTCAGCAAGAAGCCCTGATTTACCAACCTCTGCTACCCCTACTGTACCTTTCACATCGCCGCAACGCCATACTCAGCCCTCACATCAAATCACCAATTGGAATAATTAACCGGGGGCAGGATAATTGTGGAAACTTAAGTGAAGAAGCCGTCAGATGTACTTAAACATGTCTCTCAAAAAAAATTCAAAATGTGATTTAAACTGTGATCTGAGCGTCTTGGAGCTGGGGGAAAGATTTGCAGCAGACAAAAGATCACCAGCAACGTCTCCCTCGCCGCGTCTCTCAACCACACCATGATTTATTACCTGCAAAGACAAGAGAACTAATTAGTGGAGTAATTAATTAATATAAATTTGCATATTTGCATTTGCAATTAGTGCAGTCAACTGATTAGTCTGAGATGGGGAGTTTGAGTCATCAGATGCCGCTGTTGGTGTGTGTGTGCGTGGTGGACCAGAACGAGGCGAGGGCCAGCTGAGCCGTTTGGGGGAAGGAGACGATACCGAACGTGTTGTGATGTGTTTTGGGAGATTTGCCTTTGTCCTTGTGCTGAGGCCCCTACACGTGTGGGGCCAAGGCGCTCAGTGTGATGTGAACGTGCCGTTTTTATCACTATGAGAGCTGTTGGAGATGGTGTGGAGACTTTTTTATGCTGAATTTGATTCTGGTATTAAGGACCTGTATTTTTTCATTTTAAAATGATGTATAACATGCTCTATAGTCTTTTTTGACCTCTTACTATGAACATTTGCTACTTTTGAGAATCATTTCAAGCACATCCTGTAATACCCTTGCTAGCCCCCAGGGTCCATGTACCCCAGGTTGGGAAGCCCTGATATAATACATTCCTCTCAAACTTGTTTAATCTTGTTCATAGAGTTCATTCATCAGAAATCAGATGTATACTAAAACAGTTTTGGAACTAATTCAGCAAGTATTGATATGAAATAGAATGACATAAACAGGACATTTGACATTATTTGAGCATCTTTTTGGTAAATATGTTAAACTATATCAAAATAACAAACACAAAACCTCCAGTTCTTTTCACAAACAGAGGGTTAGGATTAGATTGCTGATTGCTGTAAGTAATCTAAATCCATCTGAACAATTGTTGTGGACATTTTCCTTTCACTCCATACATACAGTGATGGAGGCAGTGTACAGGAGGCACATACCAGACCTACTGTACATGTTTTTAGTGGTGGTAGGGGAAACGGGAGCACCTGGAGGAAACCTACACAGACAAACTCCACGTCCATGTAGGTGGAATCAAACCCAGGACCTTCTTGCTGTGACGCACAAGTGCTGTGACATCAAAATTGGTATTGTATGACTTTTCTCGTATTGAGGTTGAGTTGGAAATGTAGCATGTAGCAACACATTTACACATTGTACACATTGTACACATTCATCCCAACTGCTTTTCCTTAAACCAAAACTAGTGCATTAGAAGAACGTCCTTAGAAAATCCCTGTTTCCACCAGCCCTACTAGGCCCTACTCTACACTACTCTACTCAGCTCTATACTGTACCCTGAAAATAGGAATATTTCCACCGGTCCTAATCTTTTGGTGCTAAATACTTACCTAAAGAGTTCCAATTTACTGTGTTCCCATTGTGAGGCCTGGGATCACTGTAAGTGCTTCTGGAAGCCATGGTCACCAAGGAATTTCCCCAGACACTGGGTTGACGTGGTCACAAGGACACAGTACCAGATACTAAAGCATAATTGAGAGTAGTGCCAAGTAGAGTAGAGCAGAGAGCCGAGTAAAGCCAAAAATTGTAGAGTAGAGCAATAGTAGAGTAAAGCCAAGAAGAGTAGAGTAGAGTAGAGTCAAGTAAAGTAGATTAGAGTGTAAAGAGCCAAGTAGAGTAGAGTAGAGCCAAGAAAAGTAGAGTAGAGTAGAGTAGAGTAGAGTAGAGTAGAGTAGAGCCAAGTAAAGTAGATTAGAGTGTATAGAGCCAAGTAGAGTAGAATAGAGCCAGCTAGAGTAGAGCTGGGTATGGCTGGTGGAAACGCTTAAGTGTTGCTCTATGGATTCCTGTTAGAGTGATATTTTTTCCACTAGCGTTCATAGATTACTCGTAGAAACATGAATAATATTAATCATTAGTCATCTTGTATTTATTCAATGCAGTACGCTCAGCTAAATCTATGATTTATTATGGGAAAGCACAAAACATACTTTCTCTGGACAGTTGGAACCAAACCCCCAAGGGCTCATTTTGCCAAAGGCTCTGTGTTCTTCTGAAAGGTGTTCTGGATTAGTCTTCTGTTGGTCTTCTTGTGTGATGTCAAACGTAACCTTTATCCAGATAGATCCAGTCCTGTCTGATCAATATCAATTACAAGTTATTAAAGAGCTTTTTGAATGATATTCCGACTTTTTTTAGTTCACCTGTCCTCAAATCCTGCTTATCGTCATATGAAATTATGTGAAGGAGTACTTCACATAATCAGGACTTTGATTATGAGAAATATAATTGCAACATGTTGTGTCTCGTCATGTTCACAAATAATAAACAAACAAATAATTTCGGATTCCATTGAGCCAAGTCCACTCGGAGCTGTGACTAACCACACACGCACACACACACACACACACACTTCTGATCACTGTCTTGTAACATCCAATATTCAGATTGATAAGTTGCTTCCATTGATTATCCTTCACAACAAGGTCATCGACGGCTGCAGACTCACTAGAGCGTGTGTGTATGTGTGTGTATGTGAGTGTGTGTGTGTTTGTGTATGCGTTCCACCTAAGTGAGGAGCGCATATAGCCGTATCAAGAGCCAGCTGTGGCCCGGTGCCGATCTGGCAGAGTGCCACCGCCGCGCCTCTCCACTGGGTGTACTTAATGTGCGTCGTCCTGAGGTACCTGCACTACACTGGCCCTGCCGGTGTGCTCACGGCGTGCTGGGCGTTCCACACGTGTGCCGGAATGTATTCACCCATTTTATACCGTGTAATAAGGTATGGCGCCTGTTTAAAGGGGATGTGTATAGGAAGAGGTAGTCATATATTACAGGCATTAAAACGCACGCAGCGGGAAATGGTTTTGTTATGGTTGGGATGACAACCATTGCAAGTGTGTAGATTGGATTTAGTGGTATAGTGTTAAATAATCATCATGAGTTAACTTATTAGTAAGGCAAGGCAAGTTTGTATAGCACAGTTCACACACAAAGCAGCTGAATGTGCTCAAGAAAACAAGTAAAGAAGTGTAAAAAGTCCTACTAGGCATTCAAATTGTGTATAATCACTCTCATAAAAAAGAGAGGAGATACAATCCTTCTGTTGTATGTACAGCTAAACAGTTTTTTACCAACTGATTTTAACCTGAATTTGAACATTGTCAGAGTAGAAGCCTGTCTCACCAATCAGTCCCTGTGCTCCTCAGAGTCTGAGTTGGTTCATAGTTAAATGAAACTGCAACATTGCTTTGCTGATCACTGCTTTGGAAAACGGAATGTTGAGAACAGTATATTCTGGTACATGATCGAATCAGAGTGCTCTATTCTGAATACTTGGAATATTTAAACTCTCCTTTGTATGATATTGAAATGCAGAAATGCACCACAGGATTAGAACAACTTTGTTTTTGCACTGATTGGTACATTTTTGTTATTGATGATTATTATTGTTGTTATATTCTGCCTAAATTAAAGTAAACTGAAGAAATGTATGTAGATTTTATTTATGCATGCCTTCTTGTTTTTATTCTGCTTTAACTTGTTTGCACCAAGAGCCAAAGCCATTTCCTAGTTTGTGACTTCTTGTTACTCACATGACGATAAAAGAATTCTGATTCTGAAATTGTGTAATCAAACCAAAAATATGTTAGTATTCTGAATACTGAATGCTCTTGGAACCAAAAGTATGTATTCTGAATATAAATGTGTATTCTGATATATTCTTCTTGTTCTATTTGTTGAGCAAGACACTTTACCTGCCTCACTCCTGTGTGTTTGTATGAGTAAATGTTCACAGAATGTTCATGTTTATCTGAAACCTTTACCAAGAAAGATATCAGGTCTGCTACTGAGCAAACATATATCCAAATAACATTGCAGAGGTTTGATTCCCATGCTGGCCTGGGCCTTTCTGCTTGAGTTTGCATGGTTGGCCCTGTGGCTGGGTGGGTTTCCTCCGGGCGCTCCAGTTCCCCTCACCAGCCAAAACCTGCACCAAGTAATGTCCTCCAGCAAAGCTCCAAGAACACGACAGATGGGTCCCAGGTGCTGCACATCAACCACTGCTCCTGACAGGGGCCCGAGTGGTATTGGAGGATGGAGAAGAAGTTTCTCTATGGAAGCGCTAAAGTATATCTTCCCTTAAGGTTTTATTCACAGCTAGCTACTTTTTGGTGATTATTATTCTCCACGAGCATGGTCATTGAGTCTAACTATCTGACTATATAAATATTGTTTGTTTTCTTGTTCACATTCAGAATAGACGGCTCTAAAAGCAAAATCCAAGTATAAAAGCCCAAGGGGAGGATTAAAAAGTGAGGTTGCTCAGCTCACTGGGCGTGGCCTCAGTGAGTGATCAGGCAGCTGCAGTCGTCATAGGTGGCTAATGCTAAAGCTTTGATTGACAGTTCTCTCGCCAATAAGTGAGAACTCAAGGGTTTATTTCTTTAGGGTTCTGTTCCACTCCGCATCACAGAACAAGGTGATGATCATGGACCATGTTGCTGTGGATTTCACCAGTTTGGTTCATGACCCAATGACGACATTGGCCTGAATCAATGCTCACCCATGGAACTGTTTCAAGATGAATCTTGAATCTATTGCTGTGGTGAGTTCAGTGGTTTGGAGGTAAACTGGCCAAATCAGCTGTGAACATGAATGTAGTTATGTTTCACTGTACATGTAACTGAACATGTGTATACTACAGCTATAGCAGCTGTGGTAAAAAGCACTAAACCAATAATACTATTGCCTTTGCTATAAACAACACTTCCTCTTCATCTGCCCCTCTGACCACCGCCACTCAGTCATCTAACAAAGAGATGTGGTCAATGTCTGATCAAAATGAAGTGTTATGGAGCTTTCGCGAAAGTTCACCGTGGTAGACCCGGCTGTTGCTGCCAGGCCACAGGCTGCTCTTCCTCGACTCATCAATACCAGCAACGCCCACACCCAGTCAACCAATAACCACCAGGACAGCAAGTTAAAAGCCGGAGACGCCCACTTCCCGATCTTCTGAAGTCTGCAAACTTCTGAAGCCTGCAAGGTGCATGTCGCTAACGCACCTGTTCGCAAATGCATGCGTTGTTCTGGAGGGGTCGCTTTTGCTCACGTGTTGCTCGTGCGCGTGGCCCGGCTGTCCTCAGTCTGGCTGCTCGTGGTCTGCTCCTCCTCCGCGTCCCTGCACCTGCTGTGGTTCGCATATCCCCACTGCTCTCCTCCTCTGCGGGCTCTTCTGCGGGCTGCTCCGCGGGGCCCCTCCGCGGTTCTGTGCTGCTCGTTCCTCGTGGTCTGCTGCCGCGCGCAGACGGTCTGGCGGTGCCGTGCGTGTCCCTGCCTCCGACTGGCGGTGCCGCGTTGTCCCGTTGCTTTCCCAAGTCTCCTGGCATGTGAGTACAGTGAGAGTGCCGACCGCGGACAGTTTAATCCCGGAGTCTAGGCTGCAGGCGGCTGGTTTTTGCCCTACGCACTTGACTGCAGGCGTCAGTCTTCGCCCGTGCTTGGTCTGCAGGCTCCGTTTTACACGTGTTGAGCTAACTGAGGGTCAATGCATCTTAAATGGCATCAATCTCCAATGTCTGAGGGATATAAGAGGAGCAATGTGCATTAATTCAGATTCATGTTCTGCCACTTGCAGTAAAACCACGTTGGAAAAAATGTGCAAAGACTACCCCATCGTGCTCCAGACGGCACACACAGAGCTCTTGCACGGCGCCATCTTTACAGCATCAATCTCATTACTCGCAAGTCACTATTGTTAAATGATGTATTTAAATTCGTCTATCTGCAGGAGGAAGGAGGGGCCATGCATTTAAATAGCTAGGTCACTAGTATTAAACTGGGTAACTAAACTGCAGTTGTTGCATTTCGAAAGTGCAGCAGAAAAAAAAGGGGCCCAATGTGAATATGCAATGGGTTTGAAGTGGAGCTGGAGCTAATGAACGCATGGATCAGTGATCGTTCATGCGTATCTGCCATAACCAAAGCAGCAAGATGGCTCCAGGGGACATCTGTTTCTCGCATGGGAATGTTTCGGATTCGGGTTGATTTATTTCCTCAGGCTCTTAAACAACCGTGGGCATGGTTCTCTGACCGCCGCTGCTGCGGTCCCTGCTGCCGTTCCTACTGATGCCTGATCCCGCTGCTGCCTATTCCTGCTGCTGCCTGTCCCTGCTGCCTGCTCCTGCTGCTCCTACTACTACATGTGCCGCTGCTGCTGTTCCTGCCGCTGCCGCTCCGCAGGCTCCCAGGCTGCACCTATCTCTACGGCTCGGCTCTTCAGACACGTACGTAACCTGGCTCACGGAGACAAGCGGCGCACGCTGGCGTGACACGTCTGTTGTTCGTATGAATTGCATTGTGCTGCTGCTGCTTGCTGCTTCTGCTGCCGCTACTGCTGCTATTGCTGCCGCTGCTGCTTCATACTGCATCTGCTGCCGTGCTGCTGCTGCTTCTTTACTTTGACACCTCTCTTCACTGCGCATCTCTTTTACTGAAACACTAAACCGCTACAACAATATTCTACTGCTCTGGCTTTGATACAGGATTATGGCTGTTATTATCTACGGATGCTGCAACCGCTGCTGCTTCATACTGCTACTGCTGCTACTGCTAATGCTGCTTCTGCTGCTTCATACTGCTACCGTTACTGCTGCTGCTACTGCTGCGCTGCTGCTGCTGCTTCATGTACTTTGACATCCCTCTTCACTTCGCATCTCTTTTACTGAAACACTAAACGGCTACAACAATATTCTACTGCTCTGGCTTTGATACAGGATTATTGCTGCTATTATCGACGGATGCTGCAGCTGCTGCTGCTTCATACTGCTGCTGCTGCTGCTTCATACTGCTACTGCTGCTGCTTCATACGGCTACTGCTGCTACTACTGCTGCTGCTGCTTCATTTACTTTGCCATCTCTCTTCACTTCGCATCTCTTTTACTGAAACCCCGAACAGCTACAACAACATTCTACTGCTGTGGCTTTGATACAGAATTATTACTGTTATTTTCTAAGGACGCTGCTGCTGCTACTGCTGCTGCCGCGGCTTGATACAGGACTTTTGCTGTTATTATCTGAGGCTACTGCTGCTGCCGCTGCTGCTACTGCTACTGCAACCCATTCTCTCAGAAGCTTATCCTGCTTCTAATGGATGCAGCCCGGCTGAGTATGCCGCGCTGCGCCGGACTCGCACCTATGCTCCCAGGGTCGCTTCGGCGGTCGTGCTTCATCTCTCTACTGAATCTTCTGATTCTATCAGATGCAGCTGGCCAAGTAGCTGCGCTGAGCCGTCAATCGGACTCCTAATCAAAGGCATCCATACCTAGTTCTTCACTCTTCTGATCACAGGCTCCCCATCATGCTGCCCATCCTGCAGCGGCGCTGAACTCCGGCTCATCTTCCAAGTACATGTCTGCCCTCCTCGCAGCATCTTCTGCTCGCCTTCTGTGGCTTCTCTGCATAAGCGTTTCACCACTGCTCACTCAACCTTCAATGCGGTCCGAGACACGGCTTCCCGTCCTATCCTACTGGCCTAATTATCTACTCTCCAACCCAAGATTCTAAGCGTAAAGGCGCCTGCAACATCAATGGCCCTCTCCGGTGTGTCTCTCTGCCCCTACAGGTCTCCGCTTCTACACGGACGCTGCCCCTTCCGTGGGTTTTTGGGGGATTCTTCCAGGACCAGTGGTTCGCCGGCCGTGGCCCGCTACTTTCCCCGGAGCATTTCCTCTGCCCTACACGAGACATTCCCAGTGGTCGTGGCCTGCGCGCTGCGGAATCACACGTGGCAGAGAAAGAGGATCTCTGTCATGCGTGATCATCTCGACGTAGTGGAAGCATTAAACAAAGGTCGCTCTTCTCACCCAACATAATGTCCCCTGACCATTCAACCTTCATCTCAAACATTCAAGATCAGAGGCGCCTGCAACACAATAATAGCTCGCTTCGACACATCTCTCTGCCCCTACAGGTCCATGATGCGTTACACTCGCCTCCGCGGCAAAAAGGAGATTTTAACGGACCTCTAATTCTCACTCCAGTCAACCTTCCCATAACAGCAACCTGGTTCAGAGCTCAGCTAAGATCCCTACTGCTCCTCTGCAATTTGTCTCCCCAGCTCTATACAGCCCACTCCTTCAGGATAGGCGCTGCCACGCGCGCGACCTCGCTGGGGCTCCCCCACTCTTCCTCTGCAACGGCTGGGGCGCTGGTCCTCTTCGGCTTCTCCACCTACATCAGGCCAGATGCGACCGCTATCATGGCAGCACAACGTCTACCGGCTTCCTCGTAAGCTCCCAGCAAAGCAAGTAAGCAATAAGATTCTGGTGGCGGCACGCACTTTCCTCAAACGCTCAAAGATTCCTTGCTTCAGCGTCTGGCTGAATATGAGCGTGCGCTCATATTCTCAGTTCGCTCAAAGATTCCTCTGCTGCGGCTGGCTGAACATGCGCGTGCGCGCATGTTCTCAGTTCGCTCAAAGATTCCTCTGCTGCGGCTGGCTGAGCATGCGCGTGCGCGCATGCTCTCAGTTCGCTCAAAGATTCCTCTGCTGCGGCTGGCTGAACATGCGCGTGCGCGCATGTTCTCAGTTCGCTCAAAGATTCCTCTGCTGCGGCTGGCTGAGCATGCGCGTGCGCGCATGCTCTCAGTTCGCTCAAAGATTCCTCTGCTGCGGCTGGCTGAACATGCGCGTGCGCGCATGTTCTCAGTTCGCTCAAAGATTCCTCTGCTACAGCGGCTGGCTGAACATGCGCGCGTGCGCATGTTCTCAGCTCGCTCATGCTCTCAGGCCCGCGCAGTACGTCCTGCTATCCCAATCGCAGGCCCGCTTTTTGGGGATCATGCACGCGAGCAAGCGCCGTGCTCAACAGCATCCCGCCCGGGCCTAGGGCGCCAAACATGCTCAATCAATAAACTTGCTTAAATCTAATAAGTCTAATGCGTTTTCCTCATGGGTCTCTCCAAGGTGAAATGGAGCTTTCGCGAAAGTTCACCGTGGTAGACCCGGCTGTTGCTGCCAGGCCACAGGCTGCTCTTCCTCGACTCATCAATACCAGCAACGCCCACACCCAGTCAACCAATAACCACCAGGACAGCAAGTTAAAAGCCGGAGACGCCCACTTCCCGATCTTCTGAAGTCTGCAAGCCGCCGCCGCCCCACCTCCTCCTTCTCGCATGAAGCGTGTTGCCTACTGCCTCTGCCGTCACCAGTGCCTAGGCCCCGGGGGGATCATGCACGCGAGCAAGCGCCGTGCTCAACAGCATCCCGCCCGGGCCTAGGGCGCCAAACATGCTCAATCAATAAACTTGCTTAAATCTAATAAGTCTAATGCGTTTTCCTCATGGGTCTCTCCAAGGTGAAATAGGATTATAGGGGGTTTGGGCCAAAGCTGATTTGTGTTGAAGTTTGACAGCATCAGTTCCGTCTGATCTCTGAAGTGCCGCCCTGTAGACCCCGCTCAGACTCAGGCCCTCTCACCTGTTGAGAGCCTCTTCCGGTGAGCATCCATCTCCCGCGCGCACAGACGCACGCACAGACGTTGTACCAGTGCTCGGAGGCTGCGGATACGAGCTGTTATCTCTCTCCTCTTCGTGTTTCTGACTGTAAACGCCGGGCCTCGCGGTGCCCATTACCGGAGCTGCCAGATGACGGCTGCACGGCGCCGTGGAGCTCCCGTGGGACGCAGAACACGTGGTCTGAGCTGCCACGAGACGTCAGCGGCAGATGGCACCAGTACCCGCGGTTGGCACGGGTGTCATTCCTCAAAGAGAGAGAGGGAGAGAGGGGAGAGATAGGGGGAGACGTGGGGAGAGAAAGAGAAGGGGGGCGGGGGTGTCTGGGAGGAGGAGAAAAGCAGCGTGAGACCGAAATACTTCTCCTGGTTTTGCCTGAGACAGACACACCGCTCCGTGCGCTCTGGAGGAGACATGCGAGGCGCACGCTGACCACAGGTATGACACACTTTATCAACTTCACTGTCACTTCATTTGCTTGTTCTTCTGTTTAACCGCGTTGGTCATGGTGTGAAAGGTTACTTATTAGACTGATATTTCATTTGCAAAAACAGACACAGAAAGTGATGTCACAGAAAGTAACATCAGAAACTAATTGGAAAGACTTTGCTTTTAAACAATATTTAACCAATTCAAGCCAGACATATCACCCTTTTGAGCAAATTATTTACTGCCATAACAAAACATGTCGAAGATTGTGACGAGAGGAATTCAACTTTTTGACATTTTATGGAGAATGAGATCTTCACGTTTATGACAGGAAGCATGATTCATTTGGAGTTGGCCATAGGCTTCACTCTTTCACATAAAGTATAGTTTGTTGGGACAATGTGTCAATGTATGGAGTCAATACAACAGTTTATTCTTGATGACTTCTTTAAGCCGGTTTCATTGTTATTTCCTGTCTTAAAGTTTGTGTCAGATCAATATTCACACAGGGTATAACATTATGGTGCAACACGAACACACTTTTAGTTAAAAAAGACACGTTTGGATGTGTTTGTTTCAGCTGAAGCCTGAGTGGCTCTTCACTTGTAATATTCTTTTGAAATAGCCTTGAGTGCTCGATTTAAACATAGAGACAAAGGCATGTCCCACAGTAGTCCACAGTATTATTCACATTTGAAATAAAAGACAATGAAGTAGCTGTGACATTGGTGTTCCTCCTGGGAGCGCGTGCACGAGGTAATTAAGAGACAACCTTCCCACGAGCGGCGGCGCGCACTCATCTCTCGCTCCTGTTGTTGTTGTTGCAGGAAATATGTTGACATTGCCTTTCGAGGACGCGCATATGATGTGTGAACCCCGCTTCGGCACGAACTTCCCGCGTGAGGATCCTGATGACCGGGACAAGGTGGACCTCCGGGACCCGCGGGGCATGAGGGACGCGGACTGTGATGTGCTGTCAGACCGCGATGAGGACGAGCGTGACTACGACCAGGACGAAGACGGTCTCCCCAAGAAGAGAGGCCCGCGGAAGAAGAAGGGGAAGGAGCAGATGGACCGGGCCAAGATGCGGAGGCATGAGGCCAACGCACGGGAGCGCTCCCGCATGCACGGCCTCAACGACGCACTCGAGAGCCTGCGGAAAGTGGTACCGTGTTACTCTAAAACTCAGAAACTGTCCAAGATCGAGACTCTGAGACTGGCCAAGAACTACATCTGGGCCCTGTCCGAGACCCTGAGTGCGGGCAAGAGGCCGGACCTGCTGGCCTTCGTTCAGACTCTGTGTAAAGGACTGTCCCAGCCCACCACCAACCTCGTGGCGGGATGTTTGCAGCTCAACGCGAGGAACTTCCTCACTGACCACAACGGGGAGGTCATGTTCAGCGGCCGCACTGCCTATGACAGCATGTACCCCTACCCCAGCACAGACACCCCCAGCGGCAGCGGCGTGGACAGCGGCAAAGCGTTCCGTCACTACAGCTACAGCAGCACGTACGAGCCGTACTACGAGCACGCGTCCTCGGAGAGCGGTGGCAGCCCGCACTTTGACCCTCAGCTCAGTCCTCCTTTAAACTTCAACGGGATTTTCTCTCTCAAACACGATGAGCCGCCGGATTACGGCAAGAGCCACGCGCCCGCCGCGTCTCACTACGGAGCTATGCGTTACTGCGGCGCGCCAGGACGCGCCACTTTGCCGCACAACTCCATGTACAGAGTGTCCCCGGAGGCGCGCTTCCCGTACGAGCTCCACGTGCGCAGCCAGTCGTTCCAGGCGCAGGGGGAGGTCAGCGGCTCTTATCACAATTAACTCTTCAATCACGTGACGGACGAAGGGACGCGCTGGAGTTTGTGTCAGTGATGTTTGACCTTCAACTCAGAACGCCTGTTCTCACATTTTACACTGAACAGAAACACTGTATTCTTTCCTCTGTTTGAAAGTGTGCTTTTGCAACCTGTACCTTAAAACCACGCTTCTGTCCTTCAACATTCAGGAAATGTTCATGATCATGTTATGCTTTTGCAGAAGACAGTGCATGTGTTTAATGGAGACAGTCTAAATGACTGCAGGGCATGTTACAGAGTTTGATACCTGCAGTCGTTTCAAAAGACTTGATGCATAAACGGCTGTCTTTGTGTTTGTGATTATGTTCCGTACAAAAAGTTAAAGTTTCTATTATGAATGTGGTATTTATAATTTGTATTTTCACAAAGGCATCTATGAGATTTAAAGGCGGACTGTGGTACAGGCCTACGTCATCATCATGTTTTCAGTTATTGTATGAAGTGAGTTTATTGAGAAATATTATAATCATATTATTTATTTATTTGTCCTCTTGGCGTTCCTCTTATTTATTAATTTGCGAATGCATTGTGTTTATTTATTCCCTTCTGAAAGTTCTTTTATTATTTCTATTTCCTGACCATTTATTTTTGCTCGGTTCTTTAAAGACACAAACAGTTCTAATGTACAGCATTGATGACACTGGTCACTGTGGAGACTATCATTTTAGATTTTCAACCTGATGCCGACTTTTCTCTTGAAGTCTGTTCAGGGAGATTGAGACATGATTAGAGTTAGCAATAACGTGACCACACTGAGCTATGCAAAGCTAATGCAATCCTCCTGAAAATCTATTAAAAACAGAAAGCATCAAATGAATGAAGGTGCCTGACGTCATCTGTAAAAAGTGTTTGAGTAAATAGTGTGTTAACGAGGTGAATGTATTTATTTCCTGTTGTTATTTATGATTTCGGCCTATGTCGTGATATGGACTTGAATGTGCATATGGAATATTATAAAACTGTATTGTAAAATGACGTTTTCTGTGAAATCCATGCATTTTGCTGGCGGAACATCAGAACATGCCTTAAAAACGAGACGAGGAAAGTTTTAAGAATTATGCAACGAGCTGAAAATTTGGATTTGCCCTTGCTGCTCACACGCACTGCTGAACGGCGGGGCTTTTGCTGGACACTTTCGTTATTGGAATACACTTTACACAAAAAGAAAACTCGTTATGGATCGAGATCTTCGTGAAGTAATGTGTCCTTGTTTTGTGATGTGTTTGTCGCAATAAAAGGAAGCGCCTATAAATCTCACCTTTTTATGACACGTGACAGACAACAGATGGACATTACACTGAACATAAATATACCACTGCAAAACATGTTGATAATATTAAGTCTAAATTATACAAACGCGTGCGAGTTTTATCTACAGAATCTGAACACGACACAATTAACCATTTACTGCGCTGAATTTGAGCGTTTAAAAATCATTGGCAGCAGACGCGTGGATTTGGATGGCTTTTACGCACGCGTCCCAAACGTGTCTCGTCTTTGGGACTTGATCAGATGCTTGATTTGTGACACAAATGCCCACGAGCGGTTGGACCTCAGCCAAAGAGCGCAGACAGTTGATCCCAGTCCTCAGCCAGAGGAACCCGAGTCTCCAGAGACGCAACGTTTCCAAGGAAATGCGCTCCAAGCACGTCTCCACTCACAATCAAAACGCGTCCAAAATGATGTTTTAAAAATAAATGACATCAGCACACCCTATTTGAAATGATAAAGACGCGTTTATTTAATAGTTCTGTGTGTGTGGCGTAGAGATGGCTTTTAGGTTTAGGCCATTGGAGCGAAATCATTTCAATGTCCACAGAATAATTCAAGGACGCCTTTAAAGCAAATGCAAAAGCAAAATTTCAGTTCAATTTAATAACTGTTAGACCTAAGTGTTAGTAAATTTGGCAATAACTTGGGTCATTCATTTTCATTGGCTGCGTCTACATTTATCTCTCCTCAATAAAACTGCTAATCAAATAAAAATTGTCCCACACGAGGAAGATAAAGAGCAATCATGGGAAAAATCTATCTGCCTGAAGTTATTTTGACGCTCTACAACCTGTATCAAGGGATGAATTTTAATTTTAATCCACTGTTTAAGGTTATAACGTACATATACACGCAAGGCCTGCAACAAAACTGTGGAAGTTGTATACGTGCGCAAATATTTAGGAAACTTTGAAAAGTTTGTCCTTCGCTTGAACGGGTATTTACAATTACAATTTTATCTAAATATTTATCAAACGAACTCTAAGATAAGTTTAAATATGTTTGTATTTTTGGATGATATTCCACATTTATGTCAAACAATTCTACAGGCCTGTGTTTTCTTAAATAATGCAGTTATTGTATTTATGATTCCTAATAAGATTAAGGACACACTATAAGTAAAGAGGTCTTTCATTTTTCCGACTTTGGGAAAAAGTCAGTGTTCAGGAATGAAGAGCACACAACGCAATAATTGAATATTAAGTATGGCACAGGAAAAACTTTAAAAGTAAAAAAACACACACACACACAATCTCAGGCGCTTTAGCTTGAAAACCTGATTTTCAACCAATAAAACGCAAAGTGGAAATTATAACAATTTATCTAAAATGTAAGATTTAGGTATATGCCAATAGAGGAGGGTGTAGCAACTGTTATGATCCGGGACCGGGACATTTAAGGACATTTATCAACATGGACATTGGTCATCCCGCTCCGTATGGCTCCGTTTTATTGCATGTCCTGATGTGTTTGTTGTTGAATTCTCTGATTGGTGCATCCACAACTTTGTAAAGTCATCCAAGACGCCTGCTGTTGTGATTGAGTGAAAATACATTCAATCCAATTATTAACATCATTTAATAGCTTTAAAAATAAATAAAAAGTCAAATTCTGGCAATTTTATAGCATATCTGCCAATTTCCCTCATTATTATTTAGTCTCAAGACGATTAAAAGCCGAAAATCAATTTACAATGAACAATTCTTGCATATTCCCAAACCACCCCTTGCGCGCAGGCACAGCGACACACCTTTCCCCTGCGGACTGCACTCCCGCTGGGCCTTTGAACTCGCGCTTGGCCCTGGTCCCATCACTCGCTCCCCTCGCTCCCCCGCCCCTGCATGGCTCTCCTCGCTCCTCTCCCTCCCCTCGCTTCTCGCTCCCTTTGCTCCCCTCGCTCCCTTTTCTCCCCTCGCTCCCTTTTCTTCCCTCGCTCCCTTTGCTCCCCTTGCTCCTTTTTCTCCCCTCACTCCCTTTGCTTCCTTTTCTCCCCTCACTCCCTTTAATCCCCTCTCTCCTTTTTCTCCTTCCCCTCCCTACTTTCTCCCCTCGCCCTACTCGCTCCCTTTGCTCTCCTTGCTCCCTTTGCTCCCCTCGCTCCGTTTTTCTCTCCTCACCCTCCTTGCTTCCCTCGCTCCCATTGCCCCCCTGCATGGCTCCCTTCATGCCTCTCTCTCGGCTCCCGCCCGTGTGACTGCAGGTTCAACTCCCCCTGGATCTTTTCCCAGCAGTGAGCGTCGCGTTTTATCTGCGCCGTCCCGCCCACGGCTCTATACAGGGCCGTGCGCCACAGTTTAGCACAGGGTCAAACGCGTATATACCCCTAGCGCGTTTTCACGGAGCTCATTAGGCCGGGCGGGGGTGCGACGTTCGGGGGAAGGGGGGGAGGAGAGAGAAGGAGCATATGGCCGGGGTTGTGTGGGAGGTGAGATAGAGTATATGTCTATGTATAGAGAGACGCGATCATAATTAGTTCACAACAAACAGCATGCTCCATAGGGCCCTTTAACAATGAGCATATGGAAAGTTTAAGGAAAGTTTTACTCCTTTTACGCGCACGCATCAACCCCGCGTGCACGTGCAAAGGCGTCAGAACGTATCCAAGCATTGACGCTGCACGGAACATATACACATACAATCAAAGAACATGCGCCGAGGGACCAGCAGCCACCGCTTCCAGACAGGTGGGACTCCAGACGCACATCCTGGAACTAGTGGACCGAATTATAACGGGTTTATATTCTTTGATTTAAACAGAAAGAAAGAAAGAAAGAAATCAGAATGGGGTGAGAGAATATGTACATTATTTCATTTACTGCACATTTGTGAACTTTTTCAAACAAACATATCCAGCATTTTGATAACACACAACGTCATATTGAATTAATAAAGTCAATTTAGTATTAATTATGTGGAAAAAAAGTTGTTATTTGTTAAATTTCACTTATATTCAAACCAACACATGTTTCTTGGTGAACCCTGTGAGAGAGTTTTGACCCATAAGATCCTGGACGACAGCTCAGAGAGAATAAACTAAACTGAGTCAACGTTTTTAACCCCTCTGTCATTATAACTGAGTGGATGCCTTCAAGTCTGCGTTTCTATTTTTCAGCGCATACATTCATTTGTATTGTCCACGTTATTTTTTGTCATACTTTTATATTTGAGCTTGAGTTCACATTTTTATAATCAACATGTTTTTGCCCGTTACAACTAATTGTCTCATGTGTGATTTCTTGATAGTTGTAATTACTCGAATATATACGTACGTTGCATTTGAGTCAGTTTGACCATGGACAAGAGGTTCGGAGAGAAAATATTCAACATGGTGTATCTATAAAACATTCTAACTGCATTGATTAAAACTGCAAATGGAAATGAACCCTTTTCTTCCTCTGTCAGAATTGATCATTTGAATTGATTGATTTATCAGTCTTGCTATTGACAACTTACTGTAAAAAAACACCACCGTTGATCAAATTCATCATTATACTGAAAGCACCTAATTAAAGTGACAATATGTAAAATGTACTCTACGTGTCATTTAGAATCATTACAATAACAGTCACACTTCCTGCGACACTTGTAGCTATAAGCACTGACTGATGATGCAATCCACCTGCTGGAGTTGAACTAGAGTACAGTACAAATTCTGTACATTATATACACATATTTGTGTACCTGCTTTCATTTTCGTTCAACTTTTGTTCAGAAAAAATCAAATACCTTTGTACATTTGACCTGTTATCTGGGGACACATAAAAGATGTATTGTGATCTAAAATAACACTACCGTCCCTAAGGTATCTGAATCGTTGGAAGTGTCAATTGCCAAAAAATAGACTTGAATAAATACAATATAAGAGGTTTTGAAATATGTGTTCAAAATGAGGAGAGATTGTGTCAGTGAAGTATGATTTATATGTTTTTTGTCAATCACTGAAAAAGACTCCATGAATCAAAAGTTGAGCCTGTTTTGAGATTCCATGCAGGCAAGTCTAACATCAGGCCTAAGTTAAAACGAGAGAAAAGAAGAAGAAAAACTTAACTTCTTTTGAATGAGAGCAGTCAAGAAAAGGCTAGATTAATGCCACCATGCCGGCAAGCATCCTCAAATTCCGTGCCATTCCCAAGCCCCAGATGGTGTGGGATGGGAAACGTTCCCCCATTAAATTCCTAATAATCATTTCTCCGGCGGATCGGGGGTGGCGGATGGGGTGCCTGTGCGTGTATGTGTGTTTATATGTGTGTGTGTGTGTGTGTGTGTGTGTGTGTGTGTGCATAGGCGTGTGGGGGATTTGGTGTTTTAATTAGACAGATTTAAGGAGCTGAACCCTCTCCCCTCTCTCCTCCATCAGCAGCACCTCTCCATCACTGCGTGGGCTTGTAGAGCTGTGTGTGTAGTTGTGTGTGTTGCTGTGTGTGTGTGTGTGTGTAGCTATGTGTGGAGCCCGTGAGGAGCTGGAGGTCGGCTGGATGTGCCTGGGCCTGACACGGTGCCACTCTGGGCCAGGATCTCATTAACGTGTCAGATTGGAGGATCAGTCTCGCTGGCAGCTGTCCCGGGACCCCGCTCTCTCCCAGGAACTACTTTCTCTCCATCCACAAATTTGGCACGGAAAGGTTATAACCGCGACGGGAGAGGAGGAAGCTATAATTATAATATTTGGTCAGATTGAGTAAATATTGGTGAAGGATTGAGGGTTTTCAAGAGCAGTTTTCATCCAATTGGGAGTCGATATCAAGGGGTTGCAATGAACGTAAAGTAAAGTACACTTAAGTGGGACTTAATTAAGTAAATTGGTGAAGTTGGAGGAAAATTAGGTTTGGTTTGAACATTTTTAATATCTATAATAATTTCTACAGGACAAAAATAGGGTTAGTATAGTTGGCACAAGCAAAAAAAAAAAACTAAATTAAATAAAAAAAATATAATATCATACAAATGGTGTTTGAATGTCCAAGATTTGTTTCAAATACTTTGTTCCGATTATATGTACTTAAGTTGTTATATGTACTACTTTTATTCTCAAAACAATTCCCAAAAAAGTGAGAGATTAAGTAAACTGAACAAACTATGCCTGTTACTTGAGTTACTTTGATTCTTACGGGTAATGCATGACCTTTATTTTAATTATACTTCAAATAACTTTTGCACTGTACTCCCCAAGTCCACTTTCCACACCGGTCTCTTAGCTGCATATCTTCAAGCCAAATAATATATAATTAGGCACAGTATTAAACATAGCTATTTATTTATGTCAGTGCTTCCTCTCCTCCTGCTGATCTTGACCCATGCTGCAACTAGTATGCTTCTCCTGATAAGCAGACACATATCGACACCTATTGAGCTCACATTAAAAGCATAACAAAACAGTAAGAATAAAGATGACACAAGTGCTCTTAAAGAAAATTAAATAACACACAGACACTAATTTATTTATTTTCTCAACCTTTGTTTAAACCAGAGAGCCCCATTGGGAATCAGAGAACTCTTTTGGCCAACAAACCCTCTAAAACCTTTTTTTTTAATAAAACATGTATATATTCGGTTATTTAAAAACAGACAAGAAAGAATACAAAATGAACAATGACAAGTCATCGAAATAGCCGTTAACAAACACATCATTAATGCATCTCTTTATACTTCAGACATTTCTCATTATGTCGAAATATAAAAATAAACAAAACATTATGAAAAACAATGAGATCTATAGTTAGCGACGTTATCCTGAGTAGGCCGAACGCTCTCCTCTTTTCCTTGGTATGCTTTCAAAGAAAAGAAAGTTGTTCTTCTCTTCTGAATGAACATTTTAAAATCATGAAAGTGAAGAAAAAGATGCAGAGGTTGTGTCTCAGCAGGACATGTTTTAGTCTTGTCTTTTTACCAAGGCATAATACAGCAGTTCTGATCAGCATTTACCACATCGCCAATAGATATGTTTGCTTAGACTTTCAGATAACCACAACATCAAGTGGAACGTGACTGTTGTTAATGACCAGCTCAGTCCTAACATAACAGAATATGGTATGAATAACTCAATATGTAGGCGTCCATGCATGTAGGGGCTATAATGGCAACAGAATAACATCTATAACACATACAAGATAGCAGTAAGTAAGTAATGTTTATGTGAAGCGAGACGCCACTCACCAACCAACACCATCCATTCACTCACTCATTACATTCAGACCTATTGTACATGTACATTTAGTGGTAGGGGAAACTGGAGCACCCGGAGAAAACCTACGCAGACACGAGGAGAACATGCAAACTCCACACAGAAAGGCCTGGAGGTAGAATCAAACCCAGGACCTTCGTGCTGAGAAACACTAGCTCTAACCGCTTTCCTTTACAGAGATAATAATTCTATAAGTGTAAAATCAAACTTAAAAACTAAAACCCTAATAGGCTAAAACAATTACTTTCTTTTCAATGATTAAAAATGAAATGGCACGTATGACAGATCCAGGTATATATAGCTCTGGTTATGAGTGATGCTCTGATCCTTGGAGGTGGGGATATGCTAAACAGACGAGCAGAGCATCTGTCACTACATCACCTCTTTGTGCCTCCACAGAATCCCCCCTGTGTGAAGAGGGGGTAACTGCTCCCTGCACACCGCCACAGAGGGGCTTCACGTGGCTGTAGGAGCAGGAGCAGGTGGGCAGCTCTCGGGTGTGATCCTATGACACTCCGCACCTCACATCACTATTTCAGGGCGCTCTGATCAGTCACCCATGGGTGCAGAGGGAGTGGGAACTCTTGTAAAAAAGTCATCCACGAGGAAACGGTTGAAATGTTGGTTTAAAACTTGGGTGAGAATTAGAAAAAAACTAAAAAACTAAAACATTAGGCTACATATGGCAGCATAAACATTGATGAGCCTATATGTCATCTCATCTCTATAAAGTAAATTCTGCAATCATGTGCAATAATGCAATTTCAGAATGCCACTTTATTTATCCTATAAGAATAAGAACAAGAGAACCTTTATTCATCCCACAGTGGAGAAATGTCAATGTTGCAGTAGTCAGAGCACACAGGGAGCACACAAAATATACATTATAAGAAGCTGTTATGTTTCTTAACTATAAATATCTATATCTATCTATGTAGTGAAAAGTTATATACATATCTGGCAGCAAAATAAGTAATGATTATTTATACTACTAGCACGATACTTTTCTCTTTATATACTGTATGTGCTCTTACGAAAGTCCTGTATGTACACTGCATTTTTAAAATGTCCCCATTGCAGGATGAATAACGGTGCTCTTAATATCTTATCAAGTCCAAATATATTGGATATATTTACTCACTTTTCACCTTTTCTTCTTGAATTGTCTGCTTTACATATTGCAACGTAAAACAGAGCTATCTCCGTCACACTACTGGGGCAGGTCACAGCTAGAGAAAGGAGATTGTTAAAGGGGACTTGATGCTTTCATCCGAGTTTTTGAGCGTTCATGAGGAGCTGGTGGCAGACACACGGTAGATACACCTGAAGCAGCAATAACAACAATGCAGGAATGTGCAGAAATGTACCTGCCACAGAAACCTTCACCATCTGCAAATATATTGTTCTGTATGAAACCATGATAAATGGTTCTTATACACATGTAAAGTCTTGAATAATTCTGCATATCCTCTGTGGCCATATTCACCAACTCTAATATTAAATGGATGTTGGTACAAAACACATCCCCTGCCATTACGTCTCTGTTCCTTCATCCAATTACAATCAGACATGTTTCACAGAGAACTCAGGGACAGTTGACCCAGCCCCAGTTTTGGGGGTGGAACTTCCGACTTGAGAATGTTTCAATCCCATTCTGTTTTTCCATGAAAGTGGAAAGAATGTAATACTGGTCCAATAAATTCTCACAATCCCATATGTGATGTTAAAATCTATCTCTCTCTTTCAAAATCCGCAAAACTCAACATACAAAGCAAACACGTGACCCTGCCAACAACAACAACAACACTAAAAGCTCTTGCTATATTCCATAACGACTCTGTTGTGTTAGAACGTGTGTGTTTTCATCGCTTGTGTGTATAATGAGCACATACCATAACCACAATCACTCCATCTAAATGCATAGGGCCCCTCACTGCTCTGGATGTCACCTGGTGGAATGACGCTTCTGCAAATTGGCCTCCGGGTGGCACTGGAGGGGAGGTCGCAAGGTCAGCTCTATCAAAAACAATTCGTCTTTTGGGAAACATTAAGCTCTGTCAAGATGTTTCCACACCGCTTTGGTTAGGTGGCTCCTCCCACTTTGTCATCTGAGTTGTTAGTAACAGCAGGAACATGGCCCCCCTCCCCTTTCGCTGTATGCCATAACGAAACCAGAGCATGTTCTTTAAAAAAACCTGAGCTTTGCATTTCTGGGCAACAATGGCAAAAAATGAACGAGACTCAGGAAGTAGCAGTTGTGTTCACAATTAGCTTCTTTAAGTGTGTGTGATGTGTAGTGTACGCAAACATGCACTTTGATGGAAAACCTTATTATGGTTGTATTGTGTGGGTTTAAGGAGGAATAGAGCAAAAACACACACTGTCAGCAGTACTGGTCACATTATCTAGGTATACAGTATATACAGTACGGGATCTTTGCCCCCGGAACGACCTGCGCAAGGAGACAAGGCTATAACTCCATCTGTAACCTCTTTTAAATCACTTCTTAAAACTCATTTTCATCGAATGGCTTTTTCATTAATGTTTGTTTTAAACTCTTTCTCTTTTCCACATTGTCTTTGTTTTGTCTTTTCTTGTCATCTTGTTTATCTCCTGTATTTCTTATGTTATTATATTTTCATATATCATTATTATGACTAATATGTTTTTGTTGCTTCATGCTAACTGTGCAGCACTTTGTAAACACTGTTTTTGAAAAGTGTTATACAAATTAAGATGTATTATTATCATTATGAACCCCAATAATAATTATAATAATAATTATTATAGTACGTTTCACACATTTACCAAATTACATTGTTGTAGTTTGAATACAATGTGATAAATGCATCTGGTAAACAGTGGAGATGTTTTCTCCACAGGCCAGGTTACTGGTTGTAAAACTTTACATTGTACAAGTCCAAGGTTCAGCACAAACGTGTCTTTTGACCAAATTGGTCATTCTTAAGAAAAGTTGACTCTTAATTCATCACAAGCGCAAAGCCTCTGTATCTAATACTAGCTATGTATAGTTTGTGAATTTAGAAAACAAAACTAATATAAAGATACAACCAAGATCCTCACCGATCTGGTCATGTGCTTTGGAAGTGACAGAAAGGACAAGGTCACTTGCGGTTGAAATGGGTTGCCTCCGCAGAGTGCCTGGGGAAAAACCCCCCAAAAAAAACATATTTAAAAGGCAAGATTCTTTATCATTAATGCCACACCATAGAACATTCCAAACTAATCTTTAACGTTTCCATGGAAACAAGCTGGTACCCTTCACAAGAACAGATACGAAGCCAAACTACGGTTATAGGAATAACACAAAATTCCACAATGTTGGAATTTGGTTGTTTTCCTGAGAAAATATATTATGTAAACCCTGCCAGCTCACTACCATCAAGGCTGAAAGTTAATAATAATAATTGAAATAATTTTAGGGGCCACTAATAATCGTCTTGCAGCGGTATTTTGCCCACGAGCCTGAGTTTGAAATGCTTGAGCAACATGCATAAATATACACATTTTTTCATGAATGCACTACTTCAGTCCCTATAGAAGAAGTCGCATGTTGGATTAGACGAGTGAACTTTCTTTATCTTTCCTGTGATGAATGCAACTCTGTCAGCACCTCTGCTCCGGCCCACAGGACACCACCACCCCGCTCCCATTTGGAAATGAGAAATCACCTACATTAAACATGTAAGAACAAGTAGGAACTTTCTCGCCTCATCTAGACTAATTATATAGTGCTTTGTGAGGAGTCATTAGGTACATAATTAACTATCTATTAGTATGGAGAAAAATCCATTCATAATATCCATAGCAAAAGGACTTACAGCTCTTTCTTAACTCGAGCCGTATTGTTTTATAATCACTTCCCCTCATGACTAATACCACCCTTGATCAACCATCAAATAGCACTCCATTTGTGAGAGCGCCGGGGTTAGCTCCTCGATGTGAAATTAGACAGTGCCAAGTAGTGGGCAGGGCTCCAAACGAGGGACAGCGCCAGCGACGAAAGATTGTTCCGAGGAAGAGAGGGACAGATTACAAAAAATGTATATTCAAAGTGCATGTCATAATATTTTTTTTTACCTCCCTTTTCTATTTTTATTAAGGTATAAGGCATAGATGACTCTTCCATCACTTTAAGCTCAAGGTGCAATGTCTTTTCTGACTGCTCCAAGGTGAAAAGATAGTCGTTCATTTTCAAGATTAAGATTGGGTAAAGTAACCAGCCCACCACGGTATTGTAGCCACACAAATGGTCAAACATTTGGTGGTCACATTGATACACACATAGGAGGAAGGTTGAAGTGTCTTGCTTCAGAATGCAAAGGTTAAGCAGCACTTGAACCACCAATCGACTGTAGAATAGACTGACCGAGTGCTGACATCACCACCATGTTCACTGAAGAAGCCGATTTGAACGAGCTGGAGCCAATTTCCTTATATGGGCGTTTGTTCCGATGGCGTCATGCTTCTCGTTTTAACAGGTAAAGACGGGTTGCTAAGATGGTTGCTACGGCAAGCTGGAGTTTCCCCCGTGAAGGTAGCCTGATCCAGAGCTGATCCTTATATAGCCCACAAAAAAACACAATATCAAAATATAAACACAAGGTCCATAGAGAAAGCGCTAAAACACAGATTTTTTTTTGCCCAAAATGGTGAGTGTGAGACAAACGGTTACCAAGCTGGAGCTTTACTTTTCAATGTATGTCAATCGGGGCCAGAGCGAATTGGAGAAAAACTTCACCCATGAGCTCTTCCCTATTGGGATTCATTGAGCCAGAGGGTTTACATAGTGCATTTATATACAGTCTATTCCCTAACCATACAATTCTTCTTTATTAAATATTTTTGTCTTTGTTGTCATCATCACTACTCATTTCTGAGTTTTCTTCCTCCTTCACAGTGATAAAAACAATACAGGCATTTGATGATATAAAAACAGGAAAATGAAAATAATATGTAAAATTGTAAGTAGTAAAACAAATTTCTAACATTTCAACGATTTCCATGTGAAATAACTCATTCAATAGTCAAAGATTGAATAGGCCCAAAAAAGTAAGTTTATGTTCCACAGCTAGTACCAACCTATTTATCACATTTAGCTAGTATTGAAAGTCATGCAAGAAAAAAATAAAATAAAATATCTAAAACCTTTTCTTTTCTTTTTATCTTTTTTTAAGTATCATTATTGCTGCTATTGCAAGAAAAAATAATAATGTGCCAATTGGCCAAACGTAAACACATACTGTATGCACACTCACATTTCTTGACTCGGGGTAATTTGGATTCAACGTTTATCAAACACACGCATGTCATGGACTAAAAATTCTGGAGCGATCCCATCCCAACATCATTTTGGGATCAAACCCAAATTCCCCGAAACGCCGGATGCTAACTGCTCAATTTATTGAGCGTGTTGCAATTAAAAAAGAGAACAAAAAAAAATGAGCAACCAATTACAGGTTATGAATAGATTATTTATTATTTATTTAACATGAAAAATTGTGTTTTAGTGCTTGTATTATTAGCATTATGAAAGCTAATAATGCTAGCTAACATTATACACATGATACACATCTCATCAGATCATTTTGACTCATTTCACATTTCAAGATAGAGACAATGCTGGAAACACGGGATGAAACAAGAATTTAAACAAGAATCTATCACCAAATTGTAGCATTTATCAGAAAACCAAATTAGCCTTGTTGGATTATGGGATGAAATTGGATATGGCCGCCAACTGCATTGGATTTGAACTCCATATTCAAGAGGACTGCAGCCATTAAGAAAAAAATCCGTATATCTGAACAATTTGTGTATATAGACACATTTATGGAGTACCTATAGATACAGTACATTTGTGGTATACATCAAGTGCATTCATGAACATATATGATATTTACAGAGTTTATTGGCCATGACTCTACTCTCTGGACTGATGGCTCCTATGTGAAAATATAAAACATGTACTTATTTGTTGGAATGTATTTTTATGAATTGTTTGTTTTTGTTTGTGTGGTATTAAATATGGTGTGGTACAATACGTGGAATGTTGAACCGATCATGAATTATAGAATAGGCTCGAATTAGCACAGCTTCTGCCAGCGCCTTTTTTGGGTTGCAATTCATCATATCATCTTGTTTTAAATATATATTTTTTTCTTTCTTTGATCAAAATAAAGCAATCGATCAGTAAAAAATATTCCTTTTATTGTAAGCGTTGTAATCTGTTTTGAAAATTTTTAAATTTCCGCAGAGACAACTGTTATACACAACGGCTACACGCATTTGAATGGAATTTTTTTTCAGTAAACAAACACTTTTTTTTGCCGATATTGAAGTTCATCCCCAGTTCACAATAGACTCTATGTATTTTTTATTTTTTTTTAAAGTCGATGCCATAATGTAACAAATGTCTCCCTGCACACTTCTAAGAGTCCAACCATGATCTTGGTATACTGCACAATATCTTTTTAGTATTCTAGCCCATTCTGTGCCATCGCCAATCTGTCCCATACTGCCTTTCAAGCATTTCCTGTGGGACTCCTGCTGTGTTGCAAGGCCTCTCCCTCTCTCTCCCTTGCACACACACATTGGCTCGTGCTCGTGTAGAAAAGTGAGCTGTCTGCCTGGGTTGGATTCTTGGTGCCAGTCCAAAAATGTGTCACTCGGGACACGCATGGCCTGCTGGAGGCTGGGATGCTGTCGCTAATGGGCCCCGCAGCCGTCGGCACCACCTGGGGATGGGAGATGGGATAGATGGAGGGGGGAGGGAGGACGGGGGAGAGAGAGGGAACGGCACAATGTGTTGGGAACAAACAGGAAGAGCTAGAATGTTCCATCGATCTGTTTATAGCTATCTGCGTGTCATCTGGTCTTATCAAATCTCACATACATGTCTTGTTTCTGTGTTACCAACTGAAGAATTGGCGAGGGAATTGCAAAAGACGGTGGAGTCAAATTTTGATCGGGAGCCGAAAGTTAGATATTTTACACTTTACGTTATTTCTGTATTTTGACATAATTATTACTTTTATGTGTCATGTTTGGATATTAGTTTCTGGTAATCCAAGGAAACTTCCTGTTTGCTTGGATTGAGTCAAAACTGGACAAGAGGTGAAGAAGAAGGCTTGTAATTGTAATTATAGGCCAATTTTTTTTTTTTTTATTAATGTTTTGTTAATATTTAAGAATAAATAAAATTACACAAATCTTATTGTGGCAGAATGGTTGTTCTCTCTTGAAAACAACCTTTCTGCTACAATAAGATTTTCTTTACTATTTTTTGTGCCGCTCGACTTTATATTTTCTCGCATTATTCATCAGTCCTCAGGCGGTTGTTACTAATCTTAAAGCTACTTCACAGACCGCCACGTCACATGAGCTAATTGCATAACATAAGAACAGTTGCTGACATGTTTTGCCCAAGGACACAACAACATACTGTATATTCATTGTTGAAATAGGACGTGTTGGTTAAAGGTCAAGATTGTTTTGACTTGGGTGCTAAAAGAACATAGCATAAACATGAAGTTGTGGCATTCTGACATATTCACACATTAATCTCACAATTTTTATTTGACATTCCACTGGAGGGCCGTGTCCTGCCTCTCCCCGGCCATTTACCAGGCTCCGGGAACAAACAATGCCTTTCTCTGAACCCATGAACTTCTGAAAAAGTCAAATCTTAAAAGTCTAAAGTGCAATAATTAATCAGCTAGATGCAGTCATTTGTGACCATATGTTTTATTTAAAACCAAACAAAAGGTAAAGGTA
Source organism: Knipowitschia caucasica (assembly GCA_964034765.1). Lineage (NCBI taxonomy): Eukaryota > Metazoa > Chordata > Actinopteri > Gobiiformes > Gobiidae > Knipowitschia > Knipowitschia caucasica. The sequence continues at coordinate 22,960,541 of OZ035836.1, read as the reverse complement.
GAAGCCAGTGTACTGGTGTAAAAAAACTGTATCCCATGAATCCTTTTTACACCGTGACAGAAAGTTTTTAACAAGCTGGGTGAGTTTGTTTTTCCTAAAAAAAAGCACATAACGTCTGAATGTGATGGTTGAACACAAGCAGTTGCCGTTAACAATACTGTATATGCAGCTTGCAGAACGTGGGGGAACGTTCGGCCCAACCAATCAAAAGCCTCATATAACATCAGTACTTCAATTGATTTTTGCATAGCTTTATATTACAACAGCTGTCGTCTTGGTGGACTTTACAAAGTTGTTGATTTGCCATCAACAGAGCAGAGAATCAAACAGGGCGACAGTGGCTCAGATGGTAGAGCATTGGCCTTTGAGCCAGAAGGTCATGGGTTCGAGCCCACCACTAGACTTTCTCCACAGACTCCCGCTGATGTCTGCTGTCGTTGGGTCCTTGGCAAGACACTTCACCTCTGGGAACACCTAACACCTAATGCCACAGTGGGGCGGCTGCGGCTGTAAAGTGTCAAACTGCCGTTGTGTCCTTAGGCAAGACGCTTCACCCCCATTGCCTAGAATGAGGCTAGTGTGTGTGCAAATTATGGTGGTGATCAGAGGGACCGATGGCACATACTGGTTGCCACACTTCTGTCAGTGTGCCCCAGGCCAGCTGTGGCTACAATAGAAGTTTATCACCACCATGTTTGGAGTGAATGAATAATGACAAAAAAGTGCACAGTGGGGAAATTTCAGTGTTGCATCACAAGTTATAAAACAGTAGGAAAGAGGAGCACACGGCACAAGTTAATTGAACAATAGCTATACTAATTAAAATAAAACAAAACAAACTGTCACGTGCTGAGAAGGATGAGGACTCAAAAAGAAGGAATGCCAAAAAATAATTATTTAATGATAACAAAATAAAAGTCCAGGTTAAAACTCAAAAATCCAAAAGGCACAAGCAGCAACGAAACAGGAACAGACATGACAAGAGAGGACGGAGGTTGACAATACAATGGACCAGCAACAAGAGGAGAGGAGCACAGGGTAATTATAGACAGAGACACAGGTGAAACACATTAGGGCGGGGCAGACAATCAAGACAGGGGAAACAGGGCGTCAAAGTCAAACTAAAACCAAAGCACAGAGAACAGAATATCAAAATAAAACTAAAGTCCAAAATAACAAAATCCACACCGTGACACAAACATTATTATTAATATTAATTGGAACACGGAAAATGCAAGAATAACAAACACATACCAAGCATTCTGGGTATTGTAGTTTTAGAATAAAGATCTCAGAGTCAAACAATATTTTTCTGAAACTAAATGAATCTGACTTTGGAATGTTCACATATAGCTGGTTTCAACCCAAAAATACCTAACTACAGAACTGAGACTTCTATTCTGAAATCCCTACGGCCTCATACTGTAGGTGGATTTTTACCTTTGGACTCTGAAGCTCCGCCCAATTCCAATTAGAGTGAGCTGTAGCCTACACCAAATACAGCCCTGATGCCTGATCACACAATTCCTTGTCATAACAAGTTGCACTTTTATTAATCCCCGTAGGGCAATTTAATCCTCTGCATTTGACTCATCCTGATGCCGCGAAGGCTTACGTCAGGAGCAGTGGACGCCGTAGTAATAACGCTCGGGAACCCATCTCCAGATGTTGATGCTCGGCTTGGTCAGGACTACCAGAGCTGGAGGATTTAACCTAGTGAGCATGTTTTTAGTGGTAGGGGAAACCGGAGTACCCGGAGGAAACCAACGCAGGCACAGGGAGAACATTCACCATTCTTTTTGTGACCTTGTAAATACTGTAAATGAATCAATAATTATTTCCAACAAGCTTCAACTCATGCTCTCATTACGTATCGCTAATCCAGATATCTCCCGAGCTATCAGTTACATATTCCGCCATCTCGCTCGTCATTTACCCATGAAATGAAGCTGTTTATTGTTCAGTAAACTGTAAAAAACCTCCTCAGCTCTGGCACTTTTCAATCAGCCAACATAAAGCGCACACATTCCCAAAATCTAATAGACGTATAAAGCTAGCCCGCTTTCCCAATATGCTCCTTTTGAACTTGTGGAATTAATGCATTTAGAATGAAAAGTCAACATTTTTCCCCCGCCATGAAAGACGCCTTGTAAAAAAAAAAAAAATGGCGGAGGCATAAACAGGCAGGGCAGGTGTTGACGATGCAAATGAAACGGAAGACAGATGGTGAGCCTCGCGATTGCTCACTGTGTAGATAATGGATGGAGGTAATCAAATTCCTCTGAGGCTCCGGGACTTTCTTCAGAACTTTCCCATCAATTGCACCATCAAACGGCCCAGCAAACCCCCCTCCCCTGCACCCGGCCCGACATGCAAAGAATCAACAAGATTTGAGATTTTCTGTGGAAGGAAAAACACGCTGCTGTAATGTTTTTTGTCAGATTTATTGACTTAATGCATATTGGTTTGTTTGATTTGTTTTTCTAAAGGATGCTCTTTTGTGTGTGTTCTAAACTTAAATGTTAAAAATGATTATTTACTCTATAATGTAATATAATATAATGTATTGACCGTATTTTTGTTATGTATTTTTATAAACTGATGTATTGGAATCATCTGGAAATGTAAGCCAATACCAATGTGTTTGAATCTATTGAATATTGACACAAGAATCCATGAGGCGAACATGAAATCTTGAAATATTGCTTTATTTGTCAATTCTTTGCACATTCAAATTGGATATTTACAAAGAATTTATACACAATACATATATATTTGCTTCAGTGATATTGTATAAAGTGGTTATACAATTTCAATATATACAATTAGTTATATATACATTGCTCCTACTAATTTATTATTATTAAATGTCTTGTGTTCAAACTGTTGGACTGATTCAAACTGATTTGCTGATCTGTTGTAGAGGAATCGTTGTAAAGTCCCCCGAAATGACTGCTGTTGTGATTCAGAGCTATACAAAAATAAAATAAATTGAAAGGAATCAGCACACTCAATTTTACATGAACAAGATGATTTGCATATTACATGCACTATAGAATTCCATCTGTGGGATCGTGTACCGACATTTAGGCTCGAGAGAAAGAGATGATAATCTTTTATAACATTAAGGGTTACTCAAATAATGCTTGCATCATAGTGGTTTTAGACCCTGCTCTTATTCAGTAGTATAAGTATCTTTTCCTCGCCTTCACACTATTCCTTCACTTATACAGCTGCAGTCCAATAAAGCCTGAGATCCATGCATCAGTTTTCTTCACCTCATCCAGGGGTAAATCCTGAAGGCAATCTGAGCAGAGAGTTGTCTATCCCCAAACATTTCCACTAGTTTAACTGAGAGGCTTCCAGGGTAGATGAGAAACTTAGTCCCTCCAGTGGGTCCTGGCTTTTCCCCAGGGCCTTCACCCGGAGAGAGATTCTCAGAACAGAAGGCACCTGAAACAGATGCCTCCTCTCATCTGGCTGGAGGAGCAGTGACTCTACTCATGGCTTTCTCGTGTTACTGAACTCCTCACCCATAATCGAGCGCCAAGCCACTAAATGGAAGACACATATTCCAGCTGCTTGAATCTGTGATCTTCTCCCAGAGGTCACTCCTCAAGAATTAAGACCACAAGTGAGGGTGGGAACATATATGAATCTTAAACTGAATGCACAGTCTTTGGAGTCAGATCCCTCTTCAGCAAAAAATATCTCATCAATCCACCTCTCAATCCCATAGTTCATCTCCCCTCCCTCTCGAACAAGGCCTCAAGATACTTAAGGAACCATCACTTAAGGAATGACATCTTGAAGTCCTCTGAGCAGGCCAACTCCACTCTCAATTCCAGTTGTGAATTCTGACCTACATGTTTTAGACTTAGGACAAACATGAGGAATATTAAATTAATCAGATTCAAGAAATGTAAGGTTACAGAGACATTGCTTGTATCAACATTGTTTTGACTAGTTTTGAAATGATGTACATTTTCATATAAAAAGGTCTGTTTGCTATAATTCTGTCTGTAAAACTGAAATAAAAAACTCCAGGTTCAATTGTGCATTGATCGCTGCTTCAGTCACTCTTTTCTTCGAGACAGTGACAAAAGGAAGATGTTACAGCTAAGATGCACTGGGAACAGGTCGGACTTCCTGCCATCTCCAAACCCAGTACTTGCTCTGGTCATATGGCTTAGAGGGCCCTCAACAAAGATCCCTGGGCCATAGTGCTAGAGCACCCTCGAACGGTTGGATCACTTGGGAACCTCGGGAATGATGGCAGAAGCCTTAAAAACTTTGAGTCTCCGAACACCAAAAGATGGTTAATGAGTTGGTCCAGTGTTGTGTGGTCAGGACAAAAACCACATTGCGCTCCCCGAATCAGAGGTTACACTATCGGCCACATTTTTAGAGCGGATACACTCCCACTCTACACATTGCTCCCAACAACTTGTTACAGAAAAGTGTCAACCTAGACTAAGATCAGGAGATATCTCAACCACACTTGGAGCCAGCAGGTGTGCCAATATTTTTTTTTATTGTTTTTAAGTACAGCTGCACCCCTGGGGAAAATTAACCATGTTTACTTCCGTTAGAACACAACAAAAAACTTTATTTAGACCTAATTTTATGAAGTTCTGTCAGCATACACTTCTGTCACATTTTACATCCTCCTGAAGGCAGTGTTTTATCCCATGTCTGTTTTATCTTGTCTGGAACAACAGCTGAGCGTGTTTTTGAGCATCTGAGGCTGAGCTGTGAATCATAAACACCCATTTGAACAATAACGTGATAGAAGAGCCGAACAATAACATCATCAAGAAGGAGAGGCAAGGCTGCGGGCGACTCTCGGATCCCTACAACCAATCCACACACACCTTTTATGTGTTTCCCTGGCTTTAACTCACTCCAAATCGTAAAGCTTTCACAGACGTACACACTAGTTGTTCAGCAGTGCCTCGTGTTCGCACTGCAGGCAAACAGGCTGTTCTTTTCTGTCTCTGCTCCACACAGACCCATCATTGCACTGACAGGCATTTGATTTTTCACAGGCCATCGGTGTGAAGGTCAGTGTAATGGTCCGTTTGTGTTTGCGAGCTGTCGTGCTTGAGCGGACGCTTCCAAACAAAGAGGGTCAGGCAACGTGGCAAATGAGGATTTTTATGAGTAAAACATGTCGTTAAATACGCAAGTAAGTTTCTCCATAGGCATGTAATGTGCTCCTGATCGCAAACAGTTTATCTTCCAGTCTGAGGAAAGCACTCCATGTGATTGCATATAGTAACAGGGGCCAATAATGAATAAGAAAAGGTATTACATTAAACAACATAGACGAAGCTTATGCAACAATTATATATCGCTTTTTGGACACTCAAAGACGCTTCACATGTCTGTATTAACTCCATGCACGGTGGTGATAAACTACTGTAGCCACAGCTGCCCTGGGTCACACTGACAGAAGCGTGGCAACCAGTATAAGTCTTCGGCCCCTTTGACCCCCACCCACCATTCACAAACGCCAGACTGATTGCAATGTGGGTGAAGTGTCTTGCTTAAGGACACAATGACAGTTCGACACTTTACAGCCGGGCCCCACTGTGTTCCCAGAGGTCTCCCATCCCAGTACTGACCAGGCCATGTCCTCTTAGCTTCAGAGGTCTGTCAGGATCTAGTTTTCTCATGCAGGTGACGATCTGTGAGTATTTTTTTCTCAGTGAAATGACAGATGAAAAAGCTCCATCTGGTCTCAAAAGATGAAACTACAGATAACCTAATTACTACGAATGAAGTAAGATGCTGGATGTGAGAGAAATTAACTTCTGCTGAAACATGATGTTAAAATAATGAGATGAGAACAGTTTTGTAGCTGTACAAACTTTAACCACAGTCCTCTCTGGTTTCATATTATAGCAAAAGTGCTTTTGATTTTTTGTGCAGTTACAAGATTGTTGGAATGTGGAAAAATAGGAAATGGAAAACAAAACATTTAATAATAAAATTGGTCATCTGCCTTTAATGGACCAATGGCTCTATGTGGGTGTTGTCAATGCATTTCTTGTTTTCGATTCTCTGATCTGTGTTGGCGAATTGACGGTTTTTTAAAGTCCTCCGAGATAACTGCTGTTGTGATCTAGGGCTATACAAGAATACATTGAATTGAAAATTGAAATTGAATGTTTTGATGACGTCGATCGAGGTTAAAACACATACAGTCCACTTCTCTTTCACAAAATTGTTAAAGATGCGCCCATGTTTTTAGTTTGACACCAGCAAAGCCTGATCGGCAGCCACTGTGGACCATTACGGAAGAAGCCAATAATTCTGCAAATGCATTTTTCCCGACACCACACTCAAAACGCCGCATATTACCATGATTTCTCCTTCACACTTCCATCTCCGCTCACAGCTTTGAGTGTCACACATATGTCTGCAGAGCGTAGGAGAGAGGAGCACAGAGGCTTCGGCAGGCAAGTATACGCCGCTGATCACAAGTTTCAGAAATGTGTCAGGTGATGCCGTTTTTTTCTTATGTTTTTAAGGGAATATAAGTGCTAATTGCTCTTGAGAAATCTCAGGACACCACACCATATTGGTTGTGTTAAAGGTGCAAATGTATTAGCTTATTTTTATTGGCGGGATATTGCTAACAGCGCAGCAGTTTTCTGACAGGAGGGCAAGTCGACAGAAGTAATGGCACCAAGGGTGAATTGTGTATTATGTGTTTGTGAGTATTATGCACTCTTAGGGTGTTAAAGAATCAATAAAAACTTTGGATTATACAGTTTTTAACACTAGGACTTCCAGAATTATGAAACTACTAGAATGGAATTGGTTTGAATGGAAACCCAAGAACCTATATCCCAACACAGTTCAATATTTCAAAAGTTATTAACTGCTCAACAGTTCAAAAATAAAAGATCATTTCATAAAAATAATGAGGCACACATAAATAGAGAAAGTCACAAAGTTATGAAGACCAAACATGTACATAAGATGAGTGATGACACTACCAACACTAAAAGCCATTGAAATGACTGCTCTGGGAGTTCCAGTGTTAACCACACATAACTCAAGTACAAACAGAATTAATTCATTTTTTAATTCAAATTTTTATAACCATGACATCTCATTTGTAGCTCAAATTGGACCCTGATAGGTCAGTGAAGCCCTCCCAAAGGAAAGCAACTGCTGTCGTTGTGTCCTTGGTCAAGACACTTAACCCCACTTTGCCTGAAGCGGCCGCTGAAAGACCAAGGCTGTGTCTTTGTTGACGGAGCAGCCATCTTCCATATCTTGACCTGTGAATAATCTATAGTAGTAGTAGTTGTAGTAGTATAGAAGCATAGTAAATCTATAGTAGTTTGAAGACTATACTACAATCTTAATTTTTGATTAATTTGAAGCCAAAAGTTTGCATTCTTTAGATTTATTTAGAAATTTGTTATGTAATATTCTTTTCTTTGCCAATGACACAGTATATTTATTAAATCATGAATATTGATGCTGCTTGTAAACCTGGTGAAGTGCAGTAATACATAGTACTTTTTAACCCCTGAGTTGCCTGGCCTTATGACTGTAACTTTATACTGTCACTTTACTGCACTGCTAAATGTCTATTGTGTGTACTAAGTGCACTTGTATAAAGTAGCAATTTTAAGAATTGTTATGTAGATTTTTTATTTATTTTCTATTCATAAAAATAATCAATTTTTACTTTTTTACTTGTTTGCACTGAGAGCCAAAGCAATTTCTTAGTTTTTGACTTTCTGTTTCTCACGATGGCAATAAAAATCATTCTGAATCTGTAATACATGTATAGTAATTTTTTCCCCGGTGAGTTGTCCGTACAGTATAGTACTTTTTCACCTCTAAGTTTCCATTACAGTACACATATAGTACTTTTTTCACCTCAGAGTTTCCCATACAGTACACGTATCGTACTTTTGTCACCTCTGAGTTGCAGTAATGAAGTTTGATGCCGGCTACGATGTTGAACAAACCCATTATGACAACGAGATGCATATTGTTTTGGAAATACACATTTTCCTGCTGTTCCCTTCCCACCCGGATCACTCCGCCAAAGTGAATGTAATTACTTTTCCCCGATTCATTTGGATAATCTCTCCCACAGTTACCTTAGCCTCCGCGAAATTCCCAATTAACTACAAATATCCCGTCTGAAAAGCGCCCAAACAACAGCGCCACGTGAAATTTCTTAATGAATTCCTTTGTTTCAGACTGGCACAGATGAGGCATTAGTTAGTTAGGCAAAGCCCCGCGCACGCTGCTATGGCGGTGCCCGTTTACGGCTGACGGAGCGGCGTGTCCTCGGGCAGCGGCTTGCCAAGCTGCCAGTCTGCCTCGTCACACCTTGGTGCCTTTAAAGATTGCCCTGCAGAGATTGGCGAAGGGGGGCGGGGGGTACACTGGGGTAGTTTGGGGGGTGAAGCGAGCGGCAAAGGGCCTCACGTTTTTTAACAACTCGCAGTCTGGCAACCTGGGAGCTTTACGACCGAGGAACTGTGCCAAGATCTGCCCACCGGAGAGAGGGGAGGAGAGGGAGGAGAGGGAGGAGAGAGAGAGAGAGAGAGCAGGGGCCCACAGGGGGGGCAGGGTGGAGCTTTGAGTCTGATTTACACGCGGGGCCCCTGTTCGGCTCGGCATGACTGTGTGTACCCATGTCTCCTTGTGTTGTCAGTGTCTGGAGCCAATAGTGTGGAGAATATCTATGTTGAAACATGACAAGTCTGCTGTGTTTGTCATGTTGTAATGTCGGCCTAAATATCATTCAAACATAGACACAAGAGATAAGATAAGAGAACCTTTATTTTTTCCACAGTGGGGAAATGTCAATGTTGCAGCGCACACACTAGACAGTAGTAAGAACACACAGGGAGCACACAAAATCTACAATATACGTAGCTGCTATGTTCCTTAGCCAGCTGTAAATGCTTCAATATCAATATATCGACACATCTCTGTCTTAATATAGATATGTATTATAATAGCTATTTTTTTAACACACCCAAAGATACTTGTTTTAACACTAGAACTCCCAAAGCCATTATTTTGACTGCTTCTTTCAAACCAGTGACATTTTGAGAAATCCCCCCCAAAAATATGCCCTACCAGATTTATTAAAAGTATTTCCAGTCCAGGACCAGCACATTGAACTGCCACAGAAAGTCGGTTATCATGCAACTGAAAATGGCTGCATTTGAAATATACAATCAAATGAATGGAGCTAAAGATAGAACTATTCACATTTATACAGTAAAACTGAATTCAATAAAAATAGAAATGTATAGAAACAGACTACATTTAGATACAGAAAAAGTATCAAAGTTAGGAAGGCCAAAACAGTACAAACCCTGAGTAATAACTAAAATGATTCAAATTGTATATTGGCCTAAATAAAGGAGAGTGGAGAATGTCAATACCATCAAATGGAATGAGCTTTTTTTTTTTTTTACCAACATGAAATAATAGAAAACTGAAAAAACTAATATATATCATAACAATCAAACAAGACAATGATTTGAATGGGCTTTGAACCGTGCACGTCTTCTCAAATCAGGTTCATGCTTTGGTAACTTACATGTAGTCAACAGTTATAGCATTATCCCGGTTATATCTCAACTTGGCAATAACTGGAGAAGGCACATCATGGAGTGTAAATCACAATTACTAGATGCACTGGCTCAGAAAAATGAATGATCAACTTCAAAACTGTATGAGCCTTTTGTTGAAACATGACTGGTGAAATGTCTCGCCTCAGGGCCACAGCGGCAGCAGCCTGCCCTCGTTCACTCAAAGGAATCAAACATTGCAGGCGGTTAAAGGACAGAAGCACAATATGGAATGTAGTTTGTGCAAATGTTCTTTTGTCTGAGTTTTTTTTAGGAAAAGAGCATGTGTCCATCTCAATCCAATTAAATATGGACATTGGTCATCTGCCACTTATGGACCAATACCAATGTGTTTTCTATCATTGTATTTTGTGTTTGATTCTCTGATTTGTGCGAATTCAACGGTTTTGTAAAGTACTCTGAGATAACGACTGTTGAGATTAAGGGCTGCACAAGAACACAATGGAAGTGTGTGTATTTCACTTTGCATTTAGGTACACAGCAAGACCACAAGCACGCGGTCCATCCCCCTGTAATCCACAAAAATGGCAGTGGATGGCAGAATGTAAATGAGCTGGTTATTACACAGCAACGTTCATCAAACCGAGCTGGAAAGACTTCAATGGCCCTGATGAATATGCATGCAAATTTGTTAATTAAGTTAATTATTCTGCTGAAAATTCATTTGTCTTCCCAAGGACATTTCAGCGATGATTTTAACATGTTTCCACCATTAGTCATGCACCGCGCCACCGAAAATCACTTCTGGTTCACCTTTTGGAGAGGCCCGAGTGAAGCGGGGATAGGGGGACTTCAGGACGGCGTGGAGAGGGTAAGAGGGCCATGTTTTTCGGGTGAGGGGTTCAGGCAGAGACAGCTGGTGGAGCCCGGGGATATACAGAAGAACAAGCCAGGAACATGCACGAGGCCGCGAGAGCCGAGGCACCAGCCATGTCTGAAGTCCAGGACTGTTTGGCCCCTAACGAGAGCGGAATGGTTTTAGTCACATGTAGGACACAGGAGATGCCATTGGAAGGCTGTGTATGCTTGTTATTGACTTTAGAATTCCTCTTCCAGTTAACTGTGGGAGAAGAATCTACCTTTTATGGAATGATTTTTATTTACACTATCATTGCACATTCCTCTGGCTCTGATTTAAAGCCGGGATACCCAACTTTCCTTAATCCTGTAATGGTCTCAACCGTTTGGTGGATCACTTTTGAGTCACTATACTTACTTTAAGCTTGGAACTTCTCACTTTGGTTTTAGGCACTTTTTCCATCAAACTGCGTCTCAACCATTTGATAAAGGCCTGTGAAAAAAAAACAGGAGTTCAAAACAAAATAAATCCAAAAAGTAATTTGTGTTATCGGTGCTCCTACAAATAATACATTTATTTCATTAGGGGGTGAACATTAAAGGGATAACATGGGAATGGTTTGTATTGACTCCAAATGTGTTTATTTCTATCACATTCATGTATTTTTGGCCTCTGTCACAAGTTTAGATCATCTTTTCGGCAGAGAAGTGAAAATTAGAGTGCCACTCGCCACTCTCACTCAGCCAATCAGCTCTGAGCCTAAAGTGTCAAATGTGTGTTAAAGTGTCAAAAGCAACAATCAAACACACATGTTATACCTACCACCAGTCCCCACCCACTGGATTTATATTTATTTGATGATTCAAGAGAATAGACTGGAGAGAATTAAGTCATGGATCCATTCTTTCAACAACAAAACAGCATGAATTCACTTTTTGATCAATGCCATGAACAATTGTAATACGGAATGGTGGGGAACACAGTGTGACAGCTAAGGCCGAATAGTGTAGTGTAGGCAGCGTGTGTATGAAGTATGTGTGCGTGTGTGTGTATGTGTGCACTGTGTGTGAACATGTATGTATGTGTGTACGTGTATGTGTCTGTATCCATGTCTGTGTATGTGTATGTATGTGTGTGTGTATGGGTATGTGTATGTGTGTGTGTGTGTGTGCATGTGTATGTGTCTGTATTTATGTGTTTGTGTACGTGTATGTGTATGTGTAAGCGCATGTGTATATGTGCATGCATGTATGTGTAAGTGCATGTATGTGTGTGTGTGTGTGAGTGTGTGTGTGCGCACGTCTGTGTGCTTGCATGTGTGTATGTGTGCTTGCATGTTTGGTGGTGGTCAGAAGGACCAATGGCTCAGAAGATTAGCCCTATACTTCCATCAGTCTACCCCAGGCAGACGTGGCTTCATTGTTTATCACCACAATATGTACAAAGTGCGTATTCTAATGTCAAGTTTAGCAACTTTGAGCGTCCAATTATCATTATTATTATTTAACCTCTCAAGAAAAAACAACATACACACACATACATCATAAACATCATTTCAAATCACAAAACAAAAATCAATACAACTCATGCACAGCTAATGGAATAAGTTCTGAGCCAAATTGAATAATTAATCCACTGCTCATATCTATACAATTAAATGCAGGTTCATTTATTTTTTCTTTCGTGACACCATATATGTGCTTTTTCTCTCACTTTTGGAACAGTGTATTCCCCAAAATCCAGCACAACACCTAAAAATTAACAACATGAAATAAATGGAGAAGTTGTGCAGATGAAGTTATCAAACAGGCAGATGGGGCAGCACTTTATGGAGACACATGCGGCCGCCCGGTTTCAAACATCAAATGGACAGAGAGGAACTGACGCACTGGCTCCAGTCTGACAATCCAGATGTGTGAGTGCTTAATTAAGTCTCCATAGCAGTTAATCACCGAGGCGACAGCAGGGATAAGTGGAAGCAAGACTTAAATACACTATACAGGTATGTTACAGGAACAAGCTGTCAAAAAGTTTAAAACAAAGAGAAAAAAAAAGTGTTTATTATTATTCGTTTTAGTATGACAGGTGGAAGTATTTGTGGATTTTTCTGATTAATTAAAAGCTGTTACAAATGTAGCCTATTACAACTGTGCAAATACAGTATAACGCTCTCATCCCTCTAGTGGAGAAATGTGGTCCTGCAGTTTTCAGCACTCAGCTCCACAAGATTCACCAACTGGGATGTGTTGGGAGGGGAATTATTGCACTGTAACTCTAATTTTCATCGTGTTGCTGAACAATTAAATATTGTGTAAATAGATCATAATAGAACTTTTGTGTCTATTCATTTAAAAAAAATCTAGATATTGCTTTAGTGCTGTACGGTATAAAAGAAAACGTGATTGCAATTTGAGTAGTCAAAATAGCATTATGTTTTACCTCTGCAAATGACAACGTTTTGTTTATGAATGTATTTTATTGTAGTTAAATGTCTTCCAACATGCTGTGGAAGTATACTTTGTTTTAACTGAGCAGTCGATATTTCAGTCTTGAATTGTATATGAAATCCATGATGAACAAAACATACAATGCAACAGTTCCCAAAAATGTGATATTTTTTTTCCCCAAAATTGTGCAACCCTAGTTTATACACAAAGAGAGATATTAACAGGGAAATCAATTTGCATTTTGTATTTTTGTGCCAGACACGTTACAGACTTTTCTGTTGTTGCATGGTTTCAATGTTACCAAATTAAACACATAACATACATTGCACATACTGTGGACGGCAAAAAGGAAAAGATCTGTGACACTTTGAATAAAAAAATAAAAAAATGTCTCTCTTATTTGGACATGGCGACATGTTTCGACTCCTCTCAGGTCTTCATCAGGACGAGTAGTGTCAATCGGTCACAGGTGATAACTAATAAGAATGACAAATCAGATGACTGTTACATGACAACTCATGACATAATTCAAGTAAAAACATTGATTCAGACACAAACTTGACAATACGGCTGCAACAACTAACCACCTGTGGCTGATGCGTGGATCCAATGAATAACAAAGAAATTCCATACAATCAGGAGACACATGTATTTATACTTATGCATGCCCAAAAAATGCCTCAAATAAAAGCAATACAAAAGCATCACCTTAAAAACACAGTGGGGACATTTCACTTTTGCATCACAAGTAACAGAAAAGTAGGAATGAGACACACAACACAAGACACACAATAACTCTAAACTAACATAGAATCTCTGACTTTAGCATAATGAAGAAGTAACTGGAAAATATCTAGATTTAGCGTAGAAACGGAGCAGGTCTAAAATCTCCAACTATAACATAATGAAGAAGTAAGTATGAAATCTCTGACTTTAGCTTAATGAAGATGCAAGTATAACATCTCTATCTTTAGCATTGTAAGGGAGCAAGTCTAAAATCTCCAACTTTAGTATCATGAAGAAGCACATTTCTGACTTTAGATTCATAAAGAAGTACACAATATCTAACTTTAGCATAACAAAGAAGCAACTATACAATACAAGAAAGCCAGAAATACATACTGCATACTTGATTCAACAAATCCAAATCCCCCACATCTAAATAACATTACATTTCCAGTTTACTTTATAGAGACTTGAGTTCTGGCATAATCCATCTGGCATTCTGATCATATTAAACATGGGCGTATCCATGTCCACGCTCATCTGCGACACTTCGCCTTCTTTACATACATTTGATTCCCATGACGAATATGATTAAGAACTTGCTGCTTCCCCATAATGTCATACATGCCGGCGTGTGTTGGGGAGGGATTAAGCCGTCTATATTTGCCCGTGATAACAGTTGTTTGTAATGATAAGGCTGACACACGTAATCGATTTGCACGCGCCTTCGCTGACAGTATGGATTAACTTGCAATGAGCCTTTATTAGCAGTCAAATACACACATTTACACATTTGCGAGCCATCAATTAATTTCACATATGGTAGCAGTAATTATTGTTATAGATAAGGGGGATTAGGCATGTAGAAGAGGAGGGATAGTGGTGCTGCCCTGGAGAGAGGAGGGGCAGGGGAGGCAGGGGAGGCAGGGGCTGGGTTGGGTGGGCCACTCGCACTGCATAAACAACAGCTGTGTAGCTCGTGGCTAAAAGCAGGATGGAACAACAACATCATTTGCTAAGAAAATGATTCAGGGAAGAGATAAGAGACAAGAGGCTTTAAATGATCGTCTGTGCGGTGCATTTTTTATTTGTCTTTTGCCGCTATTTCGCTGGTGCATTATTAATTGGCCCCCCTAATGTGCTTTTGATGCAAAGAACAATGTCAAAGCATTTAGTGTAGACTGTAGATGTGTGTATACGCTGTTAGAAAAGGGGGTATGCTAATGGTACATTTATTCACTTTAAGGTACCATTCCAAATTATGTATAAATGGTAAAAGGTCACATTTATACAGCGCTTTTCAAGGCAACTTTTGTTTATTTATACAGCGCATTTCACAGACCAAGGTCACACAACGCATGAAACAATTTTGGTGCACCGATAATTACGATTCACTTCACACACGGTGATAACAGAAGCGAAAGCCAAAGCCTCTAACCATTACAATTTAATCACTTATTATTGTACATGTTTTTTTGTGGAAGGGGAAACCGGAGCACCTGGAGGAAACCTACGCAGACACAAGGAGAACATGCAAACTCGACACAACCACTGTGTCGCCCATCAAGAAACCAATCACCCATTCACATACACCATATTCATACACCAGGAAGAGGCGGGTTAAGTGTCTTGCTCAAGAACACACGACAGCATTTACCAATAGTAGCTGATTTTACACCTGCCAATAAGTCCAATTTCAGCCACAAGACACTGATATCAGAATCAGAATCAGATTCAGATTCAGATGGATATGTTCCCTTTTTGGGCTTTTTGAGCAAATAGATCAAATTTGTACCCTTTTTCTTTGACATAGGGATACAGTGCACTCCAACCTAATCAGAAATTCAGAATCAGAACTAAATGTATTGCCATTGTACGTAACAGGAAGTAACAAACTTGGAATTTTCTTGGACATATAGTGCAAACAAGTTATAAAAAAGTGAATAAATAAATAAAAACGTGCATTAAAAAAATACAATTCTAATTGATGAATACGCACAATATACATTTAACTGTGCAGATTATCAATATGTGACCAGAGGTAGGAGAATTTAAAGTGACAGAAGGAATACTAACTAAAGTATTACGATACTGCTTTGTGATTGAGATGGAGGAACTGGCCACGGTCAAGTACTGTGTGTCTTATCTTTTTATGGGTTTTTTTTGTCACAGGTCTCTAAAACGCACATTTACATATCTGATAGCTCTTGTTGTTCACTTGTTTCTCTCCTCAGGACCATTGTAGCGACCCAGCCAGTGATTCTCAAAGTGGGAGTCTCAGGACACTAGCTGGGGGTCACAACATGATAATATTTTAGTTACAAATATTATTTTTAAGTGCCTGTTTTTCAAATAAATTATACAAATAATCAACATGAAATTGATTTAGTATGTCT
This sequence comes from Knipowitschia caucasica, assembly GCA_964034765.1. NCBI lineage: Eukaryota > Metazoa > Chordata > Actinopteri > Gobiiformes > Gobiidae > Knipowitschia > Knipowitschia caucasica. Next base: position 22,944,526 of record OZ035836.1, on the reverse strand, counting down.
TGACTATATTTAATAGAATATTGTTATTTGTTATTATGGGGGTCATAAGTCAATTTCATGGCTGAAAAAGTTTGGAAACCCTTTACTCAACCAGATGTGATAGTTTATTTTGAATGTTAGACGTTGTGATAAAGAGACAACACTGGCTCTATCTCGTCTCATATGGTTCCTTTCTGCACCAGTCACTGCCTGAACAGTGAGCATCTTATATTCAATCAATTGTAAGCATTTAAGTTTCTAAAATACCTGGAAAAAAATGATAATAATGTTATCATTTCAGATGGGAGGTTTTTTGGACCAAGCTTAAAAACAGAATTACCATAATGTTGTTGTTGTCAAGGCCATACTTGCTTGTGAAAGCTAGAATCCGGCAGACCTCTGAATCTAAGCAGAGCAGGGCCTGGTTACTGTGATGGGAGACCTCTGGGAACACCAGGAGCCACAGTGGGGCGGCTGCGGCTGTAAAATGCTGCTGTTGTGTTCTTTGGCAAGACACTTCACCCACATTTCCTTGAATGAGTCTGTTGTGTGTGAATGGTTGTTGGTGACCAGAGGGGCCGATGGCACATACTGGTTACATCGCCCCAAGGCAGTTGTGGCTACAGTAGTTTATCATCACGGTGTATTTGAGTGCACAAAGAAGCACTATATAAAACCAATGCATTATTATTGTTTCTAAAATAATGCACCTCTAATTGCACCTGGAAATGGGTCTCTAGGAACTGTGTTACAGCAACCACGGCTCCTGACAGAGGCCCTACCGGCATTGGAAAGATGGGTCAAATGGGATGTTAAAGTAGGATATATAAACTTAACCTAACCATTGTTATTAGATTCAGATTACAGCTTTCTCAGATATCTTTCTGCACTTTTTACTCCCATCCACATTATATTCACAGTCCTGTCAAATTAATGCAGGCATCATTTTAGTGGCGGCTTTATAGTTACAATCAACAGTGAATGTCATAAAAAAACCTTAATTTATGTATTTTTTTTACAAGTTGTAAATCAGCCAACCTATTCATGTTATGTCGTTAATTATGCATTCTTTGTGTAAAATCCCGTCATCAAAGTTATTCTGTCAAACATGCTGCGGTTTTATTTTTAGCCTCACTGTACATTCTCTCCTCACCACTTGTTTAAAAATGTGCTTTTGTGTTTTCCACTGGAGGACCGTGCGACTGCTCTGCCCTTGACTTGTATCCATCCAATGAAGCGTGTTGGATGCTTTAGTTAATTAAGCCTAATCTACCCCCAGAGAGACATCTGAGAGCTGTTACAGTGCGTCCCACCCGCTTCTCTGGGGGCCCCCCATAGAGACCCCCTTTTACACCCATGTGGCCCTCACACACCAACGGGACACTTTATGCATGTTTAAAGATTTATAGTGCAACATACAGATGATAGTGAGATCATAAATTTGCATGGCTATGTCCTGTCAATCTCCTCCAGGGCTGGGAAGGCACTTACTGCCATATTGGGAAGGGTAAATTATGATTCGATAGCTTTTATTCTTTCAGAGGTGTATAATTGACAAGAGCACAATCAAGACCTCGCCTTCTTCCAATATTTATGACTTTAACCATGCATTTTAATCGCGGTATTTATTTTTGCAGTTGCCAAAAATGTCGAATACTGTAAGATTTTTACATCTTTATACACACGAAAAGGAAGTAAGTAGTTTTTATTTATAGAGTGCCTTTTACAGACAGAGCCATTAAGCGCATAACGGACCTATATTGCACCCAGAGGAAAACTATGCTGACAGGGGAAGAACATGCAAACGCCACTCAAGGAGCCACATGTGGAGGTGGAATCGAATCCTTCTTGATGTGAAGCTAACCACTCCGCCACTGTTTTTCCAATTTGGTTTTACAGCAAATGGCGAATACATTCTTGAACTGTGCTGGCCAAAGTAGTAAACTACACCATTTAATTCTCAAGGAGGCAGGAAGACTGAACAGAATACTCAATTTCCTTTTATTTTCTCAAACACCATGACAAGCTATGATACAAAATATAAAATAGCAACTTTAAACATGTATTTTAAATATTGATTTTATTGATTTTATAAACAATATAGTAACATTACAAATCTATGTCTGGTCTCCAAAGATTTTGATGGGTGTGTATATCTACTCTTTTGTGAACTTTGTATTTCCTTGTTCGCAAATAGATCACAGTTTATCAAACACTATAAAACAATCTTAGAATAAAATACACTAATGTCAGAATTAAAACTCAATATATAAAACTCAAAAAAGTCACACACAGCAAAATAGAACGGTTTTCAGCGTGCACTTGAACAATGATTGTGATGAGGCCCTCACAAAGTCCTCACAGATGTACTTTGGTGCGAGGCCAGTGACCTGAGAACTGGACTAATGTGGTCTTACTTCCTGGTTCTTGTTAGGACACAAACTGCAGCACTTCAGCTGTTTTACCTTTGCTGTACTTGAAAAAATGTTGATTGATTGATAAAAAATAAACAATTTGATGATTACAAGTGATTTTCAAACATCTTTTACAAACAAATGTCCTGATGAGGTCTTTCAAACAAAACATGCATTAGTCATGTTATTACCACATTATTATTACCTCGGATGTATGGGTGCGTGTGTTGATGTTGTTTTTAAAAATGTATAAACATGATTTTAAAAGAAAGAATTGAGAAATGATTTTGATGGAAAAGTATATTGATTTCTGGTCTAATTTTTCTGCTAAATAGATGTATTTTTAGAGAGACATCTCTTCTCCACTGGTGAGGGAGGTGATTGTCATCCTGCCCTGTCGACTGCGGACACTGCTGTTTCGCCGAGAGTCATGTCCCAAACCTTTTACAAACCTCATCAAATGGTTTTTAAACTTGTCTCCCACGAACACATAAAACACCGGGTCGAGGAAGCAGTGAGAGAAGGCACCAAGTCTGCAAATATTAAAGGCGTACTCAAGTGTTTCATAAATTTGACAGTTTTTTCTGCCAAATGGAAGCTTCTGTAAGAAGATCACCACATTATACGGTGCCCAGCTGAGGAAGAACACAACCATGAGGGTGAGAATGACTTTCAGGGTTTTGTACATTCTTCGTTGTCCTGTTGGGTGCAGAAGTGTCCAAAAAATCTGTGTGTAGCAGAAAACGAAGACTAAAGATGTCAGAATGAACAGTGCATTTTGTTGGTAGGTTCCCCAATCATTCCAATATCCACAAAAGCCTTCTTCATTTATGAATGTGTAAGTTATGTATGGAACAGCGAAAGCAATACCAACAAGCCAAACGCAGACAGGGGCCAAAATGCAGTACACACCTTTAGTGGAAACAATGTCTGAGAGCGGGTTCACCACGGCAATGAAGCGGTGAACTGTCATCAGGATAAGAAGAAAGCTGCTGCTGTAATATCCCACATAGAAAAGAAAATGCAGAGTTTTGCACGCATATTCTCCCAGAGTCCAGGTGCCGTTTGTGTAATAGTAGATCCAAAAGGGCAGACCAGCTGTGAACAGTAGGTCTGAGATGGCCAGGTTAAAAATCAAGGCGTTGGTGATGGACTTGAGGTTTTCATATTTGATGAGGATTGTGATGACCAGACAGTTTCCAAAGACACTCAGGATTACCACAATGGAAAAGAACACAGAGTTGAAGAGTTTACCAAATTGTAAGGAGCCAGAAACGTTGCAGGGTCCGCTGTGACCATCGTAAGAAGAATTCTCATACTCGTAAGAATAATTCTCATACTCGTAAAAAGAAGAACTCTCATACTCGTAATAGGACGAAGTAACATCCATTCCCTGTCGTACAAAAAGCAGAAACGTTATAATCAATATTAAAAGTGATACAACTTACAACTTATGTAGTTATACATAAGCTGCATTTAAATACACCTACTTACTTTGTTGGAGACAAGTCACTTGACAGACCTGGATCAAGAATACTTACATTTCCTTCAAAGTCATCTCAATAAAGTGAACAGAGAATAGGATTCGATTTCATATCCCATTTTGTTCTTATGGACTGGGTTAGTGTTAAATGTTAGTGTGATGTTGGCTTAACAGAATAATTTTCCCTTTTCTCTAATTTTCAATAGTTAGTAAGTAAGTAAACTTTATTTATAGAGCACCTTTCACAGATAAAAATCACAAAGTACTGTACAAGGTAAAAGCAGATACAGGTATGCATTTACAATGAAAATAATAATATTAATTGGAAAATAACAACAATGAACTAGATAGAAGCTGCCCTAAAAAGAAGTGTCTTTAGTCCCTTTTTAAAAGCATCGGCAGAGTTGGCCACACGGAGGGACAGAGGCAGGGCGTTCCACAGTCTGGGGGCCACGGCCTGGAAGGACCAGTCCCCCCGGGTCTTATAGCGGGTCTTTGGGACCTGGCCTGTGGACCTAAGAGTGCGGCCAGAACAGTGTGGGTCAAGAGGTCCGAGATGTAAGATGGAGCCTGACCATTTAAGGCTCTGAAAGTTTAAACTAAAATTTTGAAATCAATGCGTAATTTAATTGGGAGCCAATGAAGTGAGGAGAGGACTGGGGTGATGTGAGACCACCGGGGGGTTCTTGTTCAAAGTCTGGCAGCGGAGTTTTGCACAAATTGAAGTCTGTTAAGAGCACTCTTATTAAGACATGTAAACAATGAGCAATAGCAGGTTATGCAACATATTTTTGGGAAAATAACCCACTCTAAGCAGTTAAGTAGTTCAGGGCCTGGTTTGTACGGTGATGGGAGACACCAGAGGGGCAACTGCGACTGTAAAGTGACAAACTGTTATTGTGTTCTACTTCGCCCGCATTTCCCAGAAGGAGTCAGGTGTGTACGAGAATGGTTAGTGGTGGGCTACAGCAGTAGTTTCTGTGTACAGAATTAATTAATAAAGGTGAAGAAGATGACATGTCTGGGATCGTGTCATAAATTCAGACAGAAGACATGTTTTATTGTCAATGGTAGAGACAGCACGAACAACACGAACAACAGAATGCAAGTGTATTATACAGAGCGGAGGCATGGAGACCTCCAATCAGCAGCTTCCACGGTGCCATGTAGCTTGGCCTTCAGATAGACAAAACAAGGGAAAAGTACTGGCTTCTGCACATTGATAGAATGATGAGTTTAACTTTAACAAAAGTTGCTTAAAAGTGTTATGAAATCTCACATTCCCCCCTCTGCATCAAGATCGATAAACAGCAACATAACATCATAACTCAATACTTAAACTCAGTACTTCACTCGGTACTTCAAAAACCTCAGAACTCGGAATACTTCAAAAACTCATAAAACTCATAAAACATGTTCAGATCTTTCATAAAACTTGTCAACAATCTTCAGTAAAATACCAAACTTCATCAGTCAATGGTGGTTCCAGATATTAGCTGTCTCTCCCACTTCTCCGTGTTGGTTTCTTCAGGCTGCATTTGTGTCGAGCCATGAATTCTTCTGTGACGTGACTTTCAATCACACGTTTCAGCTTTAGTGTCCAGATTCAGAAATTCAATTCAGTCCAAATTATGTCCAAATTCAGAAATCCAATTGTTCCAAATTATGTCCAAATTGTGTAATCCAATTTTTCCAAATGGTGTCCATGCAAAAGAGGACGATGGTGTTGTCCATGTCTCAGCAGCGTGCAGCCTGAGTGGAATCAGGGGCTGTGCAGATTGTCCAAGTGTGCTGGTCCAGATGCATGGTTTCTCTTGAGGTTTCTCAGTTTTGGCTTAAAACAAAAACACTTTTTTGTGTAAAAAAAAAGTGTTCTGTTCTGTAGATGTTACAGACAAGGCCCGCATCCTTCCACCACCTGAAGAAGATGACAAAGTCTGGGATCGCGTCTTTCATTCAGACAGAAGACATGTTTTATTGTCGATGGTAGAGACAGCACGAACAACACGAACAACAGAATGCAAGTGTATTATACAGAGCGGAGGCATGGAGACCTCCAATCAGCAGCTGCCACAGTGCCAGTAGAGATAGTCAAAACATGAAGTGGAAAAGTACAGGCTTCTGCACATTGATAGAATGATGAGTTTAACTTTAACAAAAGTTGCTTAAAAATGTTATGAAATCTCACATTCCCCCCTCTGGTCACACATTCACGTGTCATTAATTCAGACAGAAGACATGTTTTATTGTCAATGGTAGAGACAGCACGAACAACAGAATGCAAGTGTATTATACAGAGCGGAGGCATGGAGACCTCCAATCAGCAGCTTCCACAGTGCCATGTAGCTTGACCTTCAGATAGACAAAACAAGGGAAAAGTACAGGCTTCTGCACATTGATAGAATGATGAGTTTAACTTTAACAAAAGTAGCTTAAAAGTGTTATGAAATCTCACAAAGGCCATGTAAAGCATTTTTGAGTTTCCAAAAGTATTATATAAAACTAATGCTTCATTGCGTACGCCACAAAGGTCAATTGTTAAGATCACTATAGTTTTCCTTTTTTTCCTGAAGAATTGTTAAATTGAAAGAACAGTCTTGAAAGCCTATTCTTTTTTGCTTACTGATTTTCACAGTTCATAATATTTTTAAAATCATGCAAAAAGGAAAAACATTTGTGAAAATGTTTGAATCATTGTCCTCTCTTCAGAATAAAAAACTATACTAACTAACTATAAGTGTCACAAAGTGCAAATGACCGTGGTCTGTGAAAAGCGCTTAATGGAGATTACACACTTATCTACGATTACTATACTATCTCATGAAGGATAAAGAACTAGGAAATGTCAACTAAGCATATTTGTAAAACAATAGGCCATACATTTATGGTAATATCAGGGTTGTATTTAAATCTATTATTCAGGACAGAAATCAGATTAGATTAGTCCAAATTTTAGACTATAGTGTCCAATAAAATGAAAGATCAAGGTTGTGCGTCTTCACCAGCAATCCTCCTGTGGACTCACCTCCTGCAGGAGGATCAGTGAGGGGCTGGTGCTCTGTGAATTGGGTCCAACCTCCCGACCCAAAAATGGCTTAAGGGGAAGAAAATGGATGGATGGATGGTATCCTCAAATATTTAGTGAATATATTGTGATTATTAGTATTACACTTGCAGAAGGGTATAATTTAATCAAATAATACACTGCTGTGAGAATACAGTAATAACAATATTGTTTTCGGAAACCATTCGGATATAAATATATATACATATATATATATATATATATATATATATATATATATATATATATATATAAAATATATAACCAATTAATACATATAACATTTTACTCGTCCTTTTAGCTCCCAAAATGATGGTACTTTCCCAAATACATTTTCTTGTACTTTTTCCTTGATGCTTTCTTGCAAGTTTGGAAACACATGGGTTTTCTGAAACTACACCAGACATCACACATTTATCTATTTTATTTTTTAATCTTATTCAATCGAGTGTGTACCTAGAATTGGATTGTATACTTGACTTGTTCAAGATGTAAGGTTTTAAGCTGTAAATTCGCATAAACAAATCCAATTATTTTTCAATATGGAGTTCGACATATGATGGCAGATAGATCCTGGGTTTGTTTTTAGTTACCACGTTTCTCTGTCTGTTTGTTTACTGTTTGTCATGCAACCAAACTCTGCTCGTGATTGGTTTGCACAGCTGTCCATCACACTCATCTCCCGCCCCCTCCGACAGCATGCTCCAGCTGTAGCACCGTGAAGCTTTACTACACCTCGGAATATTTTGCATTTCAAGTACGTGTTTCGCCTCCTATTCATTGCGTTTGAGATCTTAAATGTTTTTCTTATTTTCCTGACACATTGCAATAATATTTCGTTCTATCATTTGGCCAAAATAAAGAGCATCTGGGTTGGGAACAGGTGCATGATGCTGTAGCTAACATTACTGCAGGAGGCTGCTGCTAGTTCAGTGCATCGGTGTTTATGATGCTATTTCAGGACTTTTGACGTTTTTAGAAGAGGTATTCTTGTATAGTGTTATCTTTGATACTAGGACACCATTCGTATAATATATCCCCGAGTATTGAGACGACTGACACATATATTTCATGATCATTTTTGCCTGTGTAATATGAATGTCACTGCTACAGTAACTCTACTTAGCTCCTAGTGTGGTCATTCATTTCAATCAGAAACTACCCGGTAATGTGTTAGCTAATTACGCATTAATTAAACATTGCTCCGACAGGGATAAAATAGTTCCCATTTTTACAAAGACTATTATATTGATGTATGACCTGTAATAAATTTGGGGCTCTGTATTGTAATTTTACTTATACAGTAGCTATAGCTGGTCTATGAGCTTGTGTTAATTGTGTAAATGTGTGTTTTTTTTTTTTCAAGTCCTTTCCTTTTATTGAGAATGGCCTCATCATCTGTAGGAGATAATCAGCTGCAGAGGATAATCAGAGATCTCCAAGGTAACACACAATGCAACTATATTTGGCGTTTTCTTCCCCCTTTTTCCTTGTAGCATCTGTAATAGTGAAGTCGTAACATGATTGTATAATGTTTTTTATTTTCAGTATATTACAAATTCAAATAAACTATTACAGGAGCCAAAGCTGCCCTCAGGTGCACTGTCAGAACTGAGGCATCCAGTATTAGCTATCGGACCCTCAGACCACAACCAACCATTCACACACACATTAGACTTTTTTTAGGCGGTGTGTGTGAAGTCTATAGTGTCTTGCCCAAGAACACAATGACAGTTTGGCACCTTACAGCTGCAGCTGTCCCAAAATGACTGGATGAATTTCCCTAGCTCTAGTTATAAATAACGTATTCTCTATTAGTCACAAATGTTGAATGTTTTCATAATTATGTTGTTAGGATTGTCGTCACAAACTAACATACCACATTAATCTTACGTCTTTTCGGTGTTTGACGTCACTATTGTTGTTGAATTAAAGCTTTACTTTATCCATATGTTTGTTTTTGAGTACGTTTCTTATCATTCTTATCTCAGTGTATTGATTTTCCTGTTTTAGATGCTGTGACGGAGTTGAGTAAAGAGCACAAAGACTGTGGAGAGCCTATAACGGATGACAGCCCCAATTTGCACAAGTTTTTTTATAAATTGGAATATTTACTGCAGGTAATGGATCAAAACATTGTATTATATATCTACGATGTAAGACTCTGCAGTCTAAAATACATGCAATTATTATTATTATTTATTTGATCATTTTATTTTCATTGTATCAATTTATGTATGTAGTTTATGTACTAGGGTAGAAGTGTCTTCAGCTAAAATCCATCAGTTACAGTTAGTAATAGTTTAAAACTAATCTGCTGTTTTTCTTGTCATTTTATGTTTATTTATATTTAAGTTTGACCAGAAAGAGAAGAGCACATTTCTTGGTCAGAGGAAAGACTACTGGGATTATTTCTGTGAATGCCTGATCAAGATTAAAGGAGCTAATGATGGCATCCGTTTTGTTAAGTCCATCCCAGAGGTAATCTTTCGCACATGCTACACTCACACACACACACACACACACACACACACACACACACACACACACACACACACACACACACACACACACACACACAACTGTGGATAATCCTTTGGTCAGTGCTGTAACACTGTCACGCTTTTACACTCGTCCTGTTTCTCAGCTTTGAGTCGATGCTTCATTTTGGTAAGACTTGAATTTGTTGAAACATTTCTTTAATTTTATGAAAAAAAATATATATATATGCTAGTAACATCTTTATACCATCTTACGTCTTTTTTTCTTTGTTTTGACCAAAATACTTTGTACTGTACCTTACATTATTGTTTCAGTTGTTTTCTTTTGGTAAGCTTTCAAGTATAAACTGAAATGCGTTGATACTTCTTATATGTTGCTTGAACTATGAAACTTTATGCCGTGTTTTTTGCGTTGATGATTAAGAAGATCGTTTATATCAGCATTGTTTGGCTTAATTATTACTGAATTAATGATGCCACTGTACCATATGGCCTTGTGCTTTAATCATTCATTTTTATGGGCGGAATTAGCCAGCTAATGTACTTCAGTGTAAACACCATAATTACTGAGTTTGTAAGTTTTGCTTTTACAGGGTTTCTAACTACGTACATTATGCTGATGATCATTAGTGAACTCATTTTGGGGTGGAAGTAGTTTCCTCAGCACTGCGTCAACATTTTGAAACGACAGCTAATTATTTTCCTTCTTTGATTCTTGAACATGGAGGCGGTTTTATCCTGCCGTCTTTATATTTCAATTTCAAAAGCAAATCTAAATTTGATAAATCTTTCACTGGTTGAAGTTCACTTGTTGTGGCAGCCTCCTTGTATAATAAATGGACTGCAAAATGTGTAGAATACAAATGTACTTATGTTAATTAGCATTCCAATTATTACTAAAATATGAAGTACAAAATAATCAAAGATTTAATTTATTTTCTGTCCTGACATGTGGGTCCTTCAATGAGTTATAAACATAATAGTATAACCAGAAAAGCACTTTAGGAGCAGAGACCTCCGCCATTCATTAAAAAACCCAGATCCAGATGTTGTTTGGATCACCTCCCTCTTAGTGGGTATAGAGCTCATGCCTTCTATACGCACTGAGGCTTCTGACCCACTGTGTTCTTATTGCATTATTGTGATACCATACTTTATTCTAAGGTGTGGTACCTTTGTTTGTGTCTTCTGGTATAGCTTGATGCGGATAGTAAGTAAGTAAGTAAGTAATCTTTATTTATATAGCCACATAGCGCTTTACCGGAGCACCTGAAGGACACCTACGAAGACACAGGGAGAACATGCTCCACTCAGAAAACCACTGTTCCGACCAGGATTCAAACCCAGGACCTTCTCCTGAGAAGCGAGAGTGCTATCCACTCCGCCATCGTGCTGCCCAATGCGGCTGTATGCACGCATTCAGCTATGCCTACATTACATGCTACTTGTGCTTCATTGAGTGGGCAGAGGCACATGCGAATAATGAGTTTGACAACAAGGCTACAATACAATGTCTTTAGATATTATTAAATACATCTAATAAATAAATACAATAATAAGAAACTGTCTCTTCTTGGAGAAACTCTTGAAGAATACAGTAAACAATATAGTGTTTCCACTGGTCTTAAACACTAACTTTGATATGTTGACTCAATAGTTTTCTTAACATCCTGTGGAGTTAAGGGTTCAGGCGCAGTGTCCTCTGGAGTGAAGGTCTCTGAGATTCAAGGAGACCACTGCCCCCATTACCTCCAATGGGACAGAGTTGTCTGCTGAAGTGACAGTGGAACCACTTGCTGAGCATCTGAGAGCTGCAGTGGACAGACCTCAGATGTCCTGAAGTGGGACAGTCCCCTCTTTGTTATTAGTAATGTTCACACCTATCGATAATATCGATACAATATCGATAATATGTGTCTTTCAGGCCTAATTTGTATTTTTTGTGTCATCAGCTGAAGACGTCGCTGGGTAAAGGAAGAGCCTTCATTCGTTACTGTTTGGTTCATCAACGACTCGCCGACACGTTACAACAGTGTCTCATTAACCAGAGGGTCACCAGGTGAAGTATCACTGCTCACTTCCAGTTACTTTAGAAACCTGACATTTTAGATTATAGGGAAGTGCAAGTCTCTCTTCCAGGTTTTACAGTTACTTGCGAAAGTATTCGGCTATTATTCGGCTATATTCGGCTAGTATTCAGTATTCGATTTTTTTTGTCAAGAATCAACAACAAGTGGGACACAATCGTGAAGTGGAACGAAATTTATTGGATAATTTAAACTTTTTTAACAAATAAAAAACTGAAAAGTGGGGCATGCAATATTATTTGGCCCCCTTGCGCTAATACTTTGTAGCGCCACCTTTTGCAGCAATTACAGCTGCAAGTCGCTTGAGGTATGTCTCTATCAGTTTTGCACATCGAGAGACTGGAATTCTTTCCCTTTCTTCCTTGCAAAACAGCTCGAGCTCAGTGAGGTTGGATGGAGAGTGTTTGTGAACAGCAGTCTTCAGCTCTTTCCACAGATTCTCGATTGGATTCAGGTCTGGACTTTGACTTGGCCATTCTAACACCTGGATACGTCTATTTGTGAACCATTCCATTGTAGATTTGGCTTTATGTTTTGGATCATTGTCCTGTTGGAAGATAAATCTCCGTCCCAGTCTCAGGTCTTTTGCAGACTCCAACAGGTTTTCTCCCAGAATGGTCCTGTATTTGGCTCCATCCATCTTCCCATCCATTTTAGCCATCTTCCCTGTCCCTGCTGAAGAAAAGCAGGCCCAAACCATGATGCTGCCACCACCATGTTTGACAGTGGGGATGGTGTGTTCAGGGTGATGAGCTGTGTTGCTTTTACGGCAAACATATCGTTTTGCATTGTGGCCAAAAAGTTAGATTTTGGTTTCAGAGCACCTTCTTCCACATGTTTGGTGTGTCTCCCAGGTGGCTTGTGGCAAACTTTAAATGAGACTTTTTATGGAAATCTTTGAGAAATGGCTTTCTTCTTGCCACTCTTCCATAAAGGCCAGATTTGTGCAGTGCACGACTGATTGTTGTCCTATGGACAGACTCTCCCACCTCAGCTGTAGTTATCTGCAGTTCATCCAGAGTGATCATGGGCCTCTTGGCTGCATCTCTGATCAGTTTTCTCCTTGTTTGAGATGAAAGTTTGGAGGGACGGCCGGGTCTTGGTAGATTTGCAGTGGTCTGATACTCCTTCCATTTCAATATAATTGCTTGCACAGTGCTCCTTGAGATGTTTAAAGCTTGGTAAATCTTTTTGTATCCAAATCCGGCTATAAACTTCTCCACAACAGTATCTCGGACCTGCCTGGTGTGTTCCTTTGTCTTCATGGTTCTCTCTGTGCTTTAAACAGAACCATGAGACTATCAAAGAACAGGTGCATTTATACGGAGACTTGATTACACACAGGTGCATTCTATTTATCATCATCAGTCATTTAGGACAACATTGGATCATTCAAAGATCCTCACTGAACTTCTGGAGTGAGTTTGCTGCACTGAAAGTAAAGGGGCCGAATAATATTGCACGCCCCACTGTTCAGTTTTTTATTTGTTAAAAAGGTTTAAATTATCCAATAAATTTTGTTCCACTTCACGATTGTGTCCCACTTGTTGTTGATTCATGACAAAAAATTAAGATTTTATATCTTTATGTTTAAAGCCTGAAATGTGGCGAAATGTTGAAAGGTTCAAGGGGGCCGAATACTTTTGCAAGGCACTGTATTTCTGGGTAAGAGTTGGCCAAACATTTTTTTATTTCACCTTTATTTAACCAGGAAAGTCCCATTGAGCTTAAGAACCTCTTTTTCAAGGGAGTCCTGGACAAAAGTTACATACATTACATGTTTTGTTTAGAGTGATCACAGACTCAAAAAAATAATAGATATTTTAAACTTTACATTTTCTCTACCATTAGCTATAGTATTTCTTTGTTTTTTAAGTTCCTCTTATGCAAGTAGCTGTGTTAGAGACATGACAAATCATCATCTGTATATTCTTTCCCTATTTTAACACTTTGAGATGGTTTTAAATCGATCTGCATGTTTTGCTTACAGTGACTGGTATTATGCCCGGAGTCCCTTTTTGAAGTCCTTCCTCACAGCTGATATCATCAATCACCTTTATGAGCTCAACCAAATCCACTTTGACGTAGCAGCGAGAGGCTACGACCTCGATGCAGACTGGCCAAGCTTTGCCAGGTAAACATTTAATTCTCTGCCCCTTTAGGAGTCAATAAGGTCTTCACTTTAAAAGTGAAAGCACACATAATCCAAACACTGAAATGCTCAACTTCAATAGTTCATGTATTTGTATTTTTTTCTTTTCAATCTTTTTTTGTGTGTGTGGTTAGTAGACATTTTGGAAAGATTTGAATACGTATCTTCTGGGAATCAGTCATGCTCTGGGACTGACAGGAATCGCACTCTCTGTTTCTCCTAAGAAACAGTAAAAGAAACAGACAACCCTTCAGTAGAATATAGTACAAAAATATAAGACTTCAAAACAGGAAAGATAACAAGACAACCAAATATAATGTGAGACAAAAAATATTTCTCAATACAATAAGTGAACAAGAGTTTGGCAATAAAGGGGCACTAACAGTGTTCAGACACAGGGAAGACGTGCAAGACCCGCACGTGCAACAAGCTGGGGATGGTCCTGATGGCGAGTCTATGGTTCTGTCCACGCGTCTATGGTTCTGTCCACGCGTCTATGGTTCTGTCCACGCGTCTATGGTTCTGTCCACGCGTCTATGGTTCTTTCTTTCTTTCAATTTATTTAACAGTTAAGAGATTTACAGTTCATGTGCATCACATTAATACTGTAAAAGTACATCAATCTTAAGTTATAACAAACAGTAATACAAAACAAAACAAAATCAATCTCAAATTATAACAAACAATACAAAACAAAACAAAACAGAACATCCCCCCTTACCACCACCCCCACCCCCCACATTCACTCTCAGCATCCAGCCACAAACCTTCTGTGCACTGTCCATTCATTCCCATACGAACCTACACATTCACAGCCTCTCACACGCACACGAGCACACACGAGCACACAGGTCACTAGCCACTTCAGTACATCAAGTTACATGACAGAGATAGCTTTCTTTAATATTCTAGCTGCATCTCCTCCGATGTGATTCAGTACAGGATTCCAGATTTCGAAGAAGGTGTCGGTATTTCCTTTTAGAAGATAAGTTAGTCTTTCCAATGGGAAAAGGCTTAAGATATTCTTAAACCAATCAGAGATTCGTGGTCCTGCATCCTCTAACCAGTGCTGCATAATTGTTAATCTTGCACTGTACAAAAGCAATGATATTAATTTTGTATGTTGCCTCAGTTTTGGGTCAAAGTTCGACAGTCCCAGAATGCATTGGAGAGGGCAGGGCTTTACACGGTTTTGAACAATGGATGAAATATTTTCACATACTTCTAACCAGTATTGTTTTGACATTGGGCACGACCATATTAAATGTACATAGGTACCCACATGCTGTTTGCATTGTTTACATAGTGATGAACAGTTCTTATCATATTTATTCCGTTGATATGGAGTAGTTTGTAATTTGTTTATTATTTTAAATTGAATTTCTTGTGACTTGTAACTACAACATATTTTTTTGGAGTTGAGCATGATAGTGCTCCATTGTTGGGTTGTTATACTCATATCAAGATCATGCTCCCAAGACCTTTTACGCACTGTGGTCACACTCATTAAAGTAACCAGATGACTATAAATGTATGAAACTTTTTTACTTTTTTGTAAACTGATTTTATATAGCATTTTTTCCAAGCAGTGAGGACCAAGTCCTTGTTTATATTGTGGAATTGAGTTTAGAAAATGCCTAATTTGCAAGTACCTAAAGAATTCTTTGTTTGGTAGGTTAAATGATTCCTGTAACTGACTGAATGATTTTATTACACTACCATCGTATAGATCATATATTACTTTAATTCCAAGTTTTTCCCATTCTCTGTAGCCTTTATCTAAACAAGAAGGAATAAAATGAGGATTATCTGCTATCACAGCTAAAAATGAATAGTTTGGGTCAATTGAAAACTCCTTTTTGATAGTATTCCAGGTCATTAAAATATTGAGGCTATATAGTTATTTTTCTCCAGTTGTTTACTTTGAAGAAAGGGTGCTTTTGATAGAAGTTACAGTTTGCATCCTAAAGATTCTAATTCTAAATTGCAGTTTCCAGCTTCCTGTACTACCCACTCAGATAGGTTCTTAAGTTGTATTGAATAGTGATAGTACAGAAAATTGGGCACAGCAAGGCCTCCCTCTTTCAAAGGCAACTGTAGTTTTTCGAGTTTCATTTTAGGACGACGGCCATTCCAAATGAATTTAGAAACTTGTTTATGTAGATCTTTAAATACAGTTTTTGGTATGGCATGAGGAATCATTTGCATTGGATAAAGAATCCGTGGCAGTATATTCATTTTGATGACAGCTATACGCCCCAAAAGAGATAAAGGTAATGCTGTCCATCTCAGAAGGTCTAACTTAACTTGCTTAATAACTGATAACAGGTTAATTTTGCTGAGCTCTTCCAAGTTATAAGGGACCTTGATGCCAAGATATTTAAAACCGTTTGCAGTGAGTTTGAACTGATTGAGATTTGAGTCCTGCGAGCTTCGGCTGTCACCGAGCGGTAGGACTGATGACTTGCTCATATTGACTTTATATCCTGATTGTTCCCCAAATGTGTGAATAGTTTTCATAACATTTGGTAAGGATATCTTAGGATTTTCAACAAAAAGTAAAACATCATCTGCATATAAAGAAATAACATGTTTAAATGTCCCACTGTTGATACCAGATATATGGGGATGAGTACGTATTGCCTCTGCTAGAGGTTCAATAGCCATTACGAATAACAGTGGAGACAGAGGGCAGCCCTGGCGAGTCCCCCTTTCTAAAGTGAAGGGATTAGATATTATGCCATTTGACATGACAACTGCTTCCGGACAAGTGTAAAGTAGCTTTACCCACTGAATGAAAGAGTCACCAAGTCCAAAGCGTTCCATTACTTTGAACATGAATTTCCACTCGAGGCGGTCGAATGCCTTCTCCGCATCCAATGAGAGGATCATGGCGTTCGACTGTTTATTCTTAGCATACTGTAAGACTCCTAAGAGGCGTTTTACATTTGTATGCGAATAGCGGCCTTGTACAAATCCCGCGTCTATGGTTCTGTCCACGCGTCTATGGTTCTATCCACGAGTCTGTGGTTCTGTCCACGCGTCTATGGTTCTGTCCACGCGTCTATGGTTCTATCCACGAGTCTGTGGTTCTGTCCACGCGTCTATGGTTCTGTCCACGCGTCTATGGTTCTATCCACGCGTCTGTGGTTCTGTCCACGCGTCTGTGGTTCTGTCCACGCGTCTATGGTTCTGTCCACGCGTCTATGGTTCTATCCACGAGTCTGTGGTTCTGTCCACGCGTCTATGGTTCTGTCCACGCGTCTATGGTTCTGTCCACGAGTCTGTGGATCTGTCCACGCGTCTATGGTTCCGTCTACGCGTCTATGGTTCTGTCCGCGCGTCTAAGGTTCTATCCACGAGTCTATGGTTCTATCCACGAGTCTGTGGTTCTGTCCGCGCGTCTATGGTTCCGTCTACGCGTCTATGGTTCTGTCCACGAGTCTGTGGTTCTGTCCACGCGTCTATGGTTCCGTCTACGCGTCTATGGTTCTGTCCGCGCGTCTATGGTTCTATCCACGAGTCTATGGTTCTATCCACGAGTCTGTGGTTCTGTCCGCGCGTCTATGGTTCCGTCTACGCATCTATGGTTCTGTCCACGAGTCTGTGGTTCTGTCCACGCGTCTATGGTTCCGTCTACGCGTCTATGGTTCTGTCCGCGCGTCTATGGTTCTGTCCGCGCGTCTATGGTTCCGTCTACGCATCTATGGTTCTGTCCACGCGTCTATGGTTCTATCCACGAGTCTGTGGTTCTGTCCGCGCGTCTATGGTTCCGTCTACGCGTCTATGGTTCTGTCCACGAGTCTGTGGTTCTGTCCACGCGTCTATGGTTCCGTCTACGCGTCTATGGTTCTGTCCGCGCGTCTATGGTTCCGTCTACGCGTCTATGGTTCTGTCCACGCGTCTATGGTTCTGTCCACGCATCTATGGTTCTGTCCACGCGTCTATGGTTCTTCTATGGTTCTGTCCACGCGTCTATGGTTCTGTCCACGCGTCTATGGTTCTGTCCACGCATCTATGGTTCTGTCCACGCGTCTATGGTTCTTCTATGGTTCTGTCCACGCGTCTATGGTTCTGTCCACGTGTCTATGGTTCTGTCCACGCGTCTATGGTTCTGTCCACGCGTCTATGGTTCTGTCCACGCGTCTATGGTTCTGTCTACGCGTCTATGGTCCTGTCCGCACGTCTATGGTCCTGTCCGCACGTCTATGGTCCTGTCCGCATGGTCTGCGCTCGGTACCACGTTATGGCTGTGCGTTCGCTGAGCTGTTGTCAAAGCCGCTTTCATTTCAAAGCGCTGCAGGTGCTCCCGGGGACAGAACAAAGGATGTGACCCTCGAAGGTTCTTTCTTTTGGTCTTGTTTGGATAGTTTTTTTTCAATAGATAGATAGATATTTATTGTCCCCTGAGGGATATTCTTTTCCACAGACACTGTCACATACATAGCATGGGGAGGAAGGAAGTTACATTAGACATAAGATACACAAAATACACAGAAGAAAACACATGCAATACAGGGACATGGACAACATTACAGTTTGTTTGGAGCAGCTATGGCTGAAGGTACAATACTTATAGATATAAGTGTAATGCCTTATTGTGGAGCAACCTATGAAAACCAATGCATTCCCGCAGAGAGAAGCAGCTGGCAGATTGCGAAAACCAGGCAAGATCTACACCGCACCTTTTAATTATAGTCATTTGTGTATTGATAATTCACTAGTACCTTCAGCAGACGCGGAAATATTACACTCCACGGTCTCCATACACCTGGCTGTGGAGTGTAATAATTAATAATAACACATCCTTGCAGAACGGCTAATTTGAAATGTCAAAAGTATGGAAATCACTATTGGATTTTCACAGCCTGAAGTAACAGTTCATTATCCGGTATCATATTCGCGGCTCCTTTTTGTTGCACTGTGTAAGAATCGCGCAGGTGCTGACAGCTAGTCTTAATGGTCGCTTCTGCCGTCAGCGCCTTTGTCAAACTTTTCACTTCCGCATCAGTGAGTTTTTGCTCGGCTCGACTTAGTGTTGACTATTGTAGCTATGATTGTGTGTTATGGTGATATTGTATTGTTTTTGTATGCTTCCATGTTGTAACACCGTCAACAAACAGAAGCAGTGACCTGGAAAAAGTCAATAGAGATGGTATTTTCAATTAGATATAGGATTTTATGTTCCATGACTTCTCATCTGGAGGAAAAATAATAATGTTGTTTTGTTTATTAATGACTAATTAGCTATGATACATTGAACACAGCATGGATAGGCAGGATCGTGGCGGCGGTGTCGTGTAGAAATGTTTGCCCTCTCTTAATCCATGTTTTGCGAATGAAAACTAATTATTTTCCAAAGTAATACGTTTATTGTCCCTTGTTTAAGAAAAGGATCTGTATTCACGTATCATTACAGTACATTACAGTACACAAGTGAGATGTTGTGTCTTGTCTCGTTTACCATTTGGAAATGCCAGGAGTGGACTTTAAAAGGGAAGACTCTGTAGAAAGAGGGCGACAGTAGCTCAATTGGTAGAGCATTGGCCTTAAGGCCAGAAGGTTGTGGGTTCAATTCCCACCTCTGCACCTTCTCCATCGACTCCCACTGATGACTGCTGTTGTTGTGTCCTTGGGCAAGACACTTAACCCCACTCTGCCCAAAGCCCCCACTGAAAGATCAAGGCTATGCTCACACTCAGAGAGCAGCCGTCCTCCTGTGGACTCACCACCTGCAGAGGGTCAGTGAGGGGCTGGTGCTATGAGACTTGGGTGGCATCTCTGATTGCCACCCCCCTGACCCTGAAATGGATTAAAGGGTAGAAAATGGATGGATGGACTTTGTAGAAACATTTTATGCACAACTGTTGAATTTGCAAACACAGATCAGAGAATCAAACAGTTCAAACACAAGAAATGCAATGATAACAAAAACAACACAAAAATACATAGAACCATTGATCCACAAGGGGCTGATGACCAATGTCAATAAATGTAGATACATCTCCATAAATATACACAGTATTTGTAGCAATATGTTGGATTGTCTTGGGCTGTCACTCATGCTATTTTTCTAGTAATGCAACATGTAGTGAATATTTTTTTGATTAGTTGTTCACACTGCAAATGTCAATTTAATCTCAATTTGAGCCAGAAGAAAAGCCACTGGAGGAGATCTTAACAGATTTCTCTCCCGGTAAACGGTGTTATTATTTAAACTAGGTATTGACATTTCCTAATTATTTTTTGCATGTATGTTGTTTTATCCGTTGCCGGGTTGTGGGTGTTGCAGTCCAAACAGAGGATGCTCGCTCATATAGTAATCTTTTAGTCCCATTCATTTGAAAATATAATGTAAAGAAAAAAATAACTACAGACATGACATGCAAAAGATGAGCTTTAATTAAACATTCATAAAAACAGTTGGTATAACAGTATCTACAGTGTCAAAAGCTCTTGAACCAAAAAGTCCTGACTTTTTGTCATAGCACGTCTGCACAAATAAATATCTAGTTATTATTTATCAAATAATTTTCATAGTGCAGAAGCAGGATTCAAGTTTGAGAGAAAACAGAAGCTTGAGAAAATATGATTTGATATGAATAAGTGCTTGAAGTAAGTTGCTTAGATATAGCAATTTCTCACTTGATATAAGAAAAAGAAATACTGGGTTTAAGACAACAATAAGACTAGGCAGATAAAATTCACAGATTTATAGACATACTACTAGAAGTCCAATAAAATCTGTGATCCAAATCTTGCAATCTACGATTGATTATATGTGGGCTTTGGTTTAACCTTTAAGTTTGATCATTTTGTTGTAAGTGTTTCCCACAATGTATTTGTTTTTTTCAAGTGGTGAGCCGCAGTTGCATAATACATTTGATACTGATGTGGGCTTCTTGTTTTATAATAGGAGGACATTAGGACCAGCTGGTGCTTATTCCTGGAGACCTCCCAGTCGCTGCTCTAGTGTCAACAGCCTGGTCAGCAGCTTGTCTCAGGTGATCACGTGTACACAAACACAAATGTCAACCTCACTGCTCTGTTCCTCAAATACTGTACTTGTTTGTTTTGCCTTTCGCTGTCAGCTGACTTACGATTTCAGAAGATTGTCAGTCACGGGCAATAAATATGTGTAAATGTGCTTAAGTGGCGGTCACTGGCTCTATACGTCCAGGGTCACCTCCAAACAAACAATTAATTATACAACAAGGAAACACAGGGGCCGTCGCACTGACCCAGGGAGGATGCAAAATACTACAGTTTAAAAGTGATCTCTCCAATCTGGTTTTTGATTCTTTATCTTTAGCATTTATTCAGTTAGAGTTTTTGTTGCATTATTTGATTCTGTTGCAACGATTAGACAAACAAATCTTTGTGTTCAATGACTAATATTATAAGGGATTCCAATCTTCAATGTGAACTGGATTATACAATCTTATAAAAATGTATAAAAATAAAAATATTTTAAAATCCTTTCCAATACATTGGAATTTATTTTATCTAAATGTTGAAGTCTTCAGACGCTGTACGCTGTCTCCTTTAAAAAAAAGTATTTGTTAATACATTCATTTACTTTTTTGTACCACACTTAAACATTTCATGTCACTTTATCAATTCTTGGTTATTTTTTTCTCCATATAATGAAATAATATGTTCAGAAAATTAGAGAATTAAGAGATTTACAATGTTCTATTGTCAAAGTGCACATTGAATTCTGCACACCAACGTGAAGCTTGACGTTTCTGCTCCAGGTTTAACTAGAATTTTATTTAACTAGTACATCAGTGTTTGTCAATTCTGGCTTTTTATGAGATTCACCACATTCATTTAGGTCTAAAACCTACAGTATATTAATTATTTTCTTACTTTTATCCATACCATGCGCATTGACAGAATACAGGACACTTCACATGGACAGGTGCTGAGTCCCGGCAAACGAGTTGCACGCAAATTGTGATGAAATATGTTTCTGTTTTTCTCATCAGGCACAGGAGTTTGGAGCCATCCCAGACTTGGGCCACAGTCTTCTCGAAGACCTGGGTGAACTGGGGGAACCCTGTAGCTTAGCCGAGAACCTTCGCATTGAGCTGGACCAGTCAGAAGCGAAACAACAAGAACTTTTAGTCCAAGTCCGAGAGCTGGAACAGGAGGCAGGCAAACTCAAAGTTGTCATAAATGACTTGAAAGGACAGTTGCAGCAGTCATTGAATCAGAATACTGAGAACCATTTGCAGAACGTGCAGGAAAAATGCGAGCTTAGAGACCGGCTTTGCACTTCAGAGAATAGGAATATGGAGCTACTCACAAAACTAGATGAAGCTCTTAAGGAGAAGGGGCAGCAGACCGCCAGCTACTGCAATTCAGCGTGGAAAATGCAAGAGGTATTGGACAAACTCAAGTTGTCCGAACAGGAGAAAGTAGATGCAAAGAAAGAGGCAGAGGAGAAGCAACGGCACATAGAGAGCTTGTCCAAGGAGCTAAAACACAAACAAGACGAACTTAGAAACTGCGAAGAGAAGTTAGCTCAAGTCAAAGCCAAAGCCGACGGTGAACGCGAACTAGCTTTGAAACGTTTGGAGGAGTTGCAAAGCGCCGTAGGTAGAATCAAGGGGGCGCTTACATTGAAAGAGAAAGAAACGGGTAATTTGAAAGCTCAACTTCAAGATTTGCAAGCCTCGTTGGAAAGCAGGGAAAGGCAGGCAGAGGAACTGAGGAGGCGCTTGCGTGAAGAGCAAGAAGAAGTGGAACAACGGTGTGACGACGATTTGGAATTGCAAATTGTAGACTTAAAACTGACGCTCAGGACCAGAGAAAAGGAGTTGTCTGCAAGTTCAGAGAGAATAAAGCATTTAGAGGAGCAATTAGAAAAGCTAAATGTTGATACGGATAGTCATTGCATTACGGAAATGCCTGCGAGTGAAGAGAATATTGGGGACTATAAGATCCAGTGTAGCAATCTGACAGAAATAAACGCCAAGCTGCTACTAACCGTTAAAAAGAGCGAAGACAGTCTGAGGGAGTTATCTGAATGCAAGGCTAATTTGTTAGAGCAGCTGGCCATGTTGAAAGCTTCCGAAAAGCATCTAAAGGAGCGGCTGGATACGGCCAATATTAGCGTGGAAGACAGAGAAAAGAAGTTACTAGATGAGAATTTATACCTGGAAGAGATTGTAGAAAAAGTGATGATGCAAAAATACGAGTTGGAAGAACAGTTAAAGATAGTAGAGCGTGAAAACGGCGAGGTTCTGGAGGCGAGGTCCTTGTTGGCAAAGGAGTTAGCCGTGATTCGAGAGGAGCGCGACTTGCTCGTTGCCAGAGAGACGATGCTCTCAAGAAATGTCAACGTGTCTCAAAGGGGTAACGAAGATTTGCTGGGAAAACTACAAGTGACAGAGGATAAGCTGAAAGAGCAAACGGTGCAATGTGCGATACTTCAAGCCAGAGTGACGGAGTTGGAAGGGAGAGTGGCCGAGCTCCATTGTGAAAAGGGCGCAGCAGAAAGCAACGAAAAAATGCAAAAGTCTCTAATAGAAAGTAAGGACGCACCGTTTAGGTTAGTGATCGCCGAAGCACAACTGGAAATGAATTTGAAGGAACTGCACAGGCTGCAAGAGGAGGTGGTGATACTCCGGAGCCAGCTTCAAACGGGAACGGAGGAGAAAATCAAAGCCCAGGCCTTACAGGAGGTCAGCGAGTCGTCCCGGGAGGATCTGAGGTCTTTGGCCGAACAGCTGAAGGGGCAAGTGGAAGCGCTGAACCGAAGGCACGTGGATGAGATCCTGAGGTCGCGGGAGAGGGAAGAGGCCCTGGCGAGGGAGCGAGACGGGGAGGCGCAGGCACGTATAGGTCTGGCAACGGAGGTGACCTCCTCCAGAGACGAGATGGACCGACTGAAGCGCAGATACGACACGCTGTGTTTGGAGAACGCAGACGCGAGGTGAGTGGGGCTGTCAAAAGTATCCAGAATCTGATATTAAAGAGAATTTATGCCACTTTTGAAAATAAAGTTGATATTTTCGGCTTTTTGACCTTGGAGTGTCCCAGCGGCTGTGTAACTTTGGATCACAGTTGTGTCTACAGTGCTACAGGATCAATTATTTAGTAAGTTTTCAGGTGCAGGGGTCCTTGAGTAGAGAAAACCTTCCAAACTATTGATCCTATACCTCTTTGATGGAAATTTAAGGCACTCATTCAGCCACTGGGTCAAACTGTTTTTTTCACATTAAAAAGTTGCATAATAGGACTTAAATCATAAATTAAACTTGTATTAAAACCAGATACTCATTTGAGAATAGTTTACTGAAAAAAAGACAACATGAGAAATTCTCTGAGAATTTATTCATGTTATTATTAATTTTGATCTAGAACTAGGATCTAGAACTATCAGAACTAGGATCAGAACTAGGATAAAACACTGATACCTTAAAAACACTATAATGTTTTATTAATATTAATTACCATCACTGTGGTTTCCAAAGTGTATCAGTATCAAAACAATAGCTAAATTTGTTATTTTCTAAACTGCAACAACATTCATTCATAGTACCATACTTTGATTAGTGGTGACGAATTGTTGAAAAATATTAATTCAGAGTATTCAAAGCTGGAGTACCTAACTTTGACTCCACAAAAATAAACTATGTTATAAAATCCATTATCAACATATTTTCTTTTCACATTATTCTGACCAATAATGTGATATTGAACCATTTCCACAGGCGCAGGCAGTAAACAACATCTCAAGACACACTGCTGTATACAATGAATCACTCACTAAAGAAAAACAAATGATTCATTTTCATATGTGTCTTTGGTGTACGCGTGAGCAAGTATTAAAACATTAGTGACTGATCAATTATGTAATTTTGTCAATCGTGCCAATATATTCAAATCTGTCAAACGTTATCACAAATGTTGTTTTATTGCTATTCTATTGAAGCGTAAGGACAGCTTTAAAAAAAGTTTGTCCCTAACAACGTGTAGTATTTAAAACCAACATTTACTTATTAATTATCCTCACAATATTTCATGTCCAAACAAAAGCAATACAGTTTAAACCAGGGGTCTCCAATCTTTTTCGATTTTTATTTTGAAATGACAGAGCGCTAATTCTTTATCTTTTCTCCAAAAACATTTTAAAGCACTTACGGGTATACTTAGTCTGTAAAATAAAGATTACTTATTTACATTAGCAGTTGTAACAAAATTTGTAGTCTATTATAACTAGCGCGCATTCATAATTTACCATTATTCTTATTATGAAAAATTAAATGGGTTATACATATGAAAGGTTTTGGTCTGACGTAATGTTTGCAGAGAGGCGCTGCACCGAGCCAACACGGAGACGGCGGAGCTGGGGGTCCACGTGTGCATGCTCACGGCCGAGAACGAAGAGGCGCGCCTCAAGCTGGACGGACTGTGCTCGAGGCTCGAGGAGATGGAGGACGAGGCCGACGCCCTCAACGCGACGATAGAACAACTTCAGCAGGAGAACCGCGATCTGCTAAGGAAGTCCAGGGCCGACGGAGCAGTGCCCGGGAGCGCGCTGCACCAGGCGCGGAGAGAGACGGAGGCGCTGCAGGCCGCCAGCGAAGGAGAGATCAGGGCGCTGAGGTTTCAGATCAGCAGCCACGAAATCAACCACTCCAACCAAATACAGGTAAAGGCTCATAATGTGAGGTGTGAAGGTCAGCAATAGACAAACAAGCAACTAAATGATTGCTAGAAGTAGCTTATTTCATTGCATAGAATGGAAATAAATACAGCACCTTTTAAAAGCACAGAACAAATAACAAATTGGTTGAACATTTTTTTAGCTTCATGGGGTGGATAGATCTCCGAGGTTTGAGATGCTGACTTGTATTTGATGTGCCCTGTTATTTAAAGGGGGCATAACCTTATTCTGTTCTCTATAATATGATGATCTATGACCCCCATAGTGCTTTATTGGGGGGTGTTAGAAGGATTTAGGGTGGCTCGTACAGTATATAAGGATATAAATAACTCAAACATGCGTAGATTGTGTGTGTGTAAATGACAAGGGAAAACAACTATGAGTTAATCTTGAGCGACATAAACAGTAACTAGGACTGTGTTACAACATGAGTGCTGGCACAGCTGTTGTGTTGTGCAGTAGACTAATGAATGTTTGTGTTTATACATTATGGTGTTTGGACAACAGGCTGGACTAAAAAGAATCGGGCTATACACATGTGTATTGATATTGGCCAATGTCAAAGCCAATAATCATTTGAGCCCGAATGTAAAGCCAGTGATTGACAGTCAATATCGTCCTGACAAACCAAATCCACCGCCTCCAAAGTCTAGTGGCAAATGTTTCTTCTGTTGCAGGTCGTCAATCAAGATTTACAGGAAGTGAGACTGCAGCTAGACTCCGAGCAGAGGAGAGTAGCCGACCTGGAGAGCAGACTCACAAAGGCAGAGGTAGGAACGATTCACAACGAGAAATTGATAAATCCAGCTGCATCCTGTTCTTTTACAATGCCACAATTTGATCACAATAGCAGTATATACGTTAACAAGAACATTCAGACACCATCCCCTACCAACAATGTACTGTATTTAATCGACTGCATCCTTATATCAAGTTCAAATGACAATGCTGAACAATATGGAATGCTTTTACGTGCTATGTTTAATGTACTCGGTTAAATTTGCCCGTACATGCCGTGTCGTTGTGTGACAAAAGCGAATTGTCGTTTGCTTTGTGTTCATTGGCTTCCCGCGTAACTTTATGGCCGGGAGCGTATCATCCAAAGAAGCAGGACTAATGTTATGCTTTGCTGTGCTGATCGCAGGCCCAGAATCACAGACACTGCCAACAGATTGAGGAGAAAAACATCCAGATGGCCCAGTCTGAAAATCTCATCCAGCAGAAAGAAAATGAGTTAATCTATCTGAAAGGGAATTTATCAAGGTGAGCTACAGTATTCATAATCACACGCTGGACTCATTTAAAACCCTGTTGAAACGCCAATCTAATCTTGTTTATTCAGAAATGACTGCTTTCCTTATTGTTATTACGCCACGTCTATGATTGTGCCGGAGATGCCTGAGATCGGGCGGAATCATCTTTTAAGCTAGCATGAACACGATCAAAAGGGAATAGGGAAAAGCCGGGTTTTTGACGGAGCATTTGTCACGCTGTGTTCCGCGGCAGATCGGAGGAGGCGCGAGCAGCCGCAGAGAACGCCTGCAAAGAGCTGAGCGAGAATCTACGGCGAGTCACGCAGGACAGGAAGAGCGTGGATCAGAAGACGACGGCGGAACTGGACGACCTCTACCGAACCAAAATCAATTTGGAAGAACGGCTGATAGAGCTCATTAGGTACAAGCCTCAATGTGTCCTGTTTTTGCTGTGTTTTTGCTAGATTTTACGCATGTATTTAATCTAGTGTCAATCAACAGCTTTTCATCGACTTTTTACTTCCCCCAAAATACTGTGCTTTTGCTCAAATATTATACTGAGCTAGTTTTGCTTTGTTTCCCAAAATTTAGAACCATTTTTAGTTCTAAATGAAATGGGGTTGATTTGTGATTAGGGCTGTCAAACGATAAACATTTTTTAGTTAATTAATCGCACAGAAATGGTGAGTTAACTCACAATTTGTCGCATTTTTAACATTCTATTTCAAATCCACTCCAATTGACGTTAAATGAGATTATCAAATGTAATGACACATTGTCATTCATACTAAATGTACTTAAATCTGTTAAATTTGCTCACCACCTTTTACATTTGGGCACAACCAAAATTAGCTGTTAATGAAAGGGGGAAATTTACGTACCCCAGCTTTAATTCAGCAAGTTTAGTTTCAGGAGGAGACACGGACACGCAGTGTATTTGCGTGCACAGGTTACACACAGGTTGCAGAGACACGAACACAACATGCAGACAATAGTTTTGTGGCGTGAATCATCTTATATGACCATGTTACCGCGGCGGCATTTGCTCACAGCTGCTCACAGCCGTGGTGTTGTTAGCGGCTTACAAGCAGAGCGGCCGCGGAGGAGGCGGACTTCAGATCATAGCAAACAACAGCCCCGCGCTCACGCATATTCTTTTAAAACCTGGATTCCCAGAGACCTGCTCTGATGCCATCTCACACGCAGCATTCTGAGTGATATTATGGATAAATGGGCGGGTCATTCGGACATGTGTTAATGCGTTAATTTTTTTTAACGCGTTAATTAAATTTTTTATTAATGTGAGTTAACGCGATAATTTTGACAGCCCTAATTGTGATACTATCTGTTCACCAAGCAAGTGAATAAAGAGCACACTACTATACAAAAAGTATCGCGAATAAATACAAAAAATATATATTTGTTTGAGAGATTGTCTTTTCATGAAATGTCCATGATATTCTTGTTTCATTGATTTATTTTTAGTACCTGATTTCGAAAGCACAAAAAATATTCTTATTACTATTTAGTAAATACCATGTAACTAGTTCATCACTCTCAACACTGTCTCTGGTTTTCACATGCATGTACAGTATTCTTGGCCTTGATTTTGATTTTGGTATTGATTTTTCAATACCAGTGAAATGACAATCAAGCACAATCAAGTTGCAGATGTCATTTATTCCTTTATAAGAAGTTTGGGCTATTTTCTAACATTTCTCTTTACTGTGCCTCCACAGAAGGGCTTGTTGTAAGATTTAACACAAGTCCAGTTCGATGGCAGGATGGACGGACCTACGTTTCGTCCATCCTGCCATCGAGCTGGACTTGTGTATGGACCTGTTACTGTAAATATTCATAACGTTTGTTCCACAGGGAGAAGGACACGCTGTGGCAGAGGACAGACGCCCTGGAGTTTGAGCAGAAACTCCGGGACGAGGAGATGGAGCGGGACGTGAACCACTGCGTCTCCTGCCTCAGCCCCTTCAGCTTCTGGCTCCGAAAATACACCTGCAGGTCAGCCTCGGGACACGCCAACCCTGCCCTTGTCCTCGTCAACAACAAAGCTGTGTCCAATTCAAATTAGCGCGGCCGCGGAGTCGCTCAATTCACAGGGGACTCGCCGATTATCATAGCCAAAGTGCACGCGTCAGGCCGGATTAGCACACGGTACACAGATGACAGCTCCAGTCACAGTTTGAGTGGTGGCTTTGAGGATAAACTTTCTGACTGCGAAGATTGTGCTACTGTAAGGTCATGCAATTTTTGGGGGAAAGTGGGTTTGGGGACAGTTTAGTTTGCCAATGTGAGGGAGTTAGTTTTTAAAGGGCACAATTTACCGTCTTGTCATTGTTTCTCCCATATTATTGGTAGGGTATGATTTTTATTTTTACAGGGACAGTGTACAATAAACGTTAGCCAAAAGGAGAGCTGCATTGTACCAAGTTGTAGGAGCAGTGCTAATTTACTCCTTTTCACACTTTAGAGTCACTTTAGCATGTTTTGAGCGGTATTTTCTCCCTCATTCAAGCTGACATTTGCTTTGACAGTCCCCCGTTTTCACCACCATGTAATCATTTATTTTGTATTTTTCTTGTTTACTATCTCTTCATTCGTGATACTCAGATGGTTAGACAGTCTCTACAGGCATTTTGGCACAAAGGGGAAAAACACAGCTGTAGAAGCCTTTTGGGGTAGTGACAGTAATAGTATTTATTCGGTATGTTTTATAGTTCACATATCCACATACTGTTTGACATATTACAGTGTTAAACCGTTAATGTCAATGTCAGATTTATTTGTTTAGCACATTTACAACAACACCAGCTACCCAAAGTGCTTCACAGAAACGAAAGAGAAAAAATAAATGAAAACAGCATAATATACATGCACATACATGTAAAAAGTAAAACGGTATAATTGGTGTTAAAAGCCAAAGCGTACAAATGTGTCTTTAGACTAGATTTAAAAGCTCTGCCGGGGTCTTTAGGTTTGTAAACATAAACTGCAAGATTAGGTTTTTCCTCCTTGTGCGGGTTTCTAAAATCTTTGGCTTGAGAAAGAGTGTGGACAGTGGCTCAGAGGAACCAGATCCAAAAGAGTCCAAATATTGCACTTTTGGTATTGAAAGCAACTCTTAAGTATTTGTAAACAGACATAAAGCTCTACCGTCATGTGGGTACGCTGTAAATCAGAAACACTTTATATTACCGTTTACATGAAGAGAGAAACGCATTGCCCTTGTTTTAGAAAGTGTGTCGGCTCAGAAAGATTCAGGCTGGATTTGGCACAATGTAACTCCTCTGAAATATCTATCGCAGGTGTGTTAGCCCTGTTTATTCATTTATTTTGTTCATGCTGCATTTAAAAGTGCGACCTTTTATATCATTTAAACAATCGCTGATGGTTTCCATATTTCTATAGGTTGTTCGTTTTCTCCATACTTAATGCATTAATTATTTCATCACTTATATAAATAATTGTGTCTCTAACTGTCCCTGACCTGTTGTTCTGTGGCAGATTGTGTGGGCGTCCCTTCTGCTACTACTGCTGCAGTAACTCTGTGAGCACACAGCAGGGCCCCACAGAGCGCTGCTGCCAGGACTGTTACAACCAGCACAGCGCAGTGATAGAGCGCCACCCGCAGGAGGAGCCCGTGAACTACAGCAGCAGCTCCCCAGCGACTCCTCTCAGCCGACTGCTGCAGGCGGGAAGAGCTGCTACTAGTCTGGTGACAGGTGAGTGTTCCACATTTTGTCCTAAGGATATTTTGCAAAATACCAACAAAAAGTGACAATAATGCAGTGAAAGAAAATGAATACATGAAGGTTATGGGTTTGTTTTTACTGTACATTGAAAGTGGGACATGAATCCTAAACATGGATTTAGGTCTGGACTTTGCTTTGGTCATTCTTACACATGAATGTTCCTCTTACACCTCTGCATCAATTCGTCGAGCTTTTGTTCCAAGATTGTCCTGTATTAGTCTCTATCCACATTTACCTCAACTCTCAGCTCGATTATACCACCAAAAGGTTTGACACTGGGGAGGTTGTGATTAGAATGATGTGCGGTGTTAGTTTCCCCACACAGTGTTATCCATTTAGGTCAAACCTGTGGTCAAAAGGTGTAACCACAGCACATGTTGGCTTACACGGTGCAAGAAAGTCATTGAGCAGAAGGGCCAGGAAAGAGCCATTTCAATATCAATGCAAACAAATGAGTCAGTTCATTATGTTCAGCTGTAACAATTTACTAATTGATTAAAGAAGCAATATGTAAAAATCTGGCCAAAAGTGGGACTGCAATCACGGTCAATTTCTGCAGTCCTCTCCCACTCTCCCTGACTCAAGTTTCAGATATGCAGACAAAGAGTTTTTTCAACAACAAATCTACCGTAACCAACACCTTTTTCACAAATGCATCCCTGATGGAAATCCTCGTTATAAACCTTGTTTTGTCATTAATGTTTTGAGAATCATAACGAAAACTTTGTTACTTTACCAGTGAGATTAGCTCGACGTGGTGAGGTCTGGCAACCTGGATCATGTACTTTCTGATTGGTAAAACGGTGCTGGGAGGGACATCGAAATGAATACAATAACAAGATTTAGGGGCTGAACTACTGTTATCAGTTAGGAAACGACCATGATTTCTTAATGCCTTTTGACAAATTAGGGCCCTTAATGATGACTTTACATTGCATATATTGCTACTTTAATTGTGTTTTGTGTGTTTTTGTTTTATGACTCAGACAATTCTATAATAACTACAGAATTAAATGAAAAGGTGTTTTACAGTATTTTTATTCAAACAACCAGATGTGTACAAGTCATTTCTATGAGGATGGAGCATGACTTTAACCTGGCAAAAGCCAGATTGATGATTGTGTAGGACTCAAATACGTTGTCTCGTGTGTTTGTGAACTCACAAATACTGCCAGAATTCAGCTTGCAGAATAGGTTAGCATGACGAGCTTTGTTTTGGTCAAATTTACAAGAAAAACTTTTTGAGATCCAAACAATTCTGAAAACACTCCAAAATTATTATACTATTATACTATTCCTTTTAGTGACTTTTTATTTCTGTGTTTTTTGGTATCCCCACCGGTGCTCTGTCTGCAAATACATTTCTGACGGTTAAATAAAGTTTTTTGAATTGAATGGATTTTGAAGGGTAAAGATAAAGCTAAAGGTGCACTTTAGATGGACTACTATAGAGAACTATTCTAACTTAGAAAACCAGAACTAACTCAAGGTTGTCAAGCTTTATGAGATCCACACGAGATCTAAATCCAAAAGGGATCTCAAAAGTGTAGGATGCTGAGGCTGTTGTGTGTTTCTTCAGGAGCCGACGCTGCAGCGAAACAGGACGATGGTGTGTTTGACATCATCACAGAGGAGGAAGTGAGCTGCGTCTACGACAGTGACTCATTCTTGACAGCCTGCACCTCCACACACGGCCAGCAGGGAGCGGCACAACTGTAGGTATCACACACAACTGCAGCGTGACACGTGCAGCTCCATCCCTCAGCCATCATGAACACAATTGTTCATTTGATTCTAGATTGAGAATACATGTTGCTTATTTGTCTTGTGTCTTAATGTCATGTTTGCACAGTTTTTCGCTGAGTGGGTGGACCAGTTTTAAATTCAAACAATATCAATAAGGATATCCTAAACTTAAATGATATGCACGAGAAAGAGACATTGTGTATACGTTTATTGAATGGTATCACCACCACTCCTGCCATTGTTTTAGGATTAAGACTAAGAGATACTTCATTCGTCCCACAGTGGGGAAATTTCAGTGTTGCATCACCAGTTACAGAACAGTAGGAATGAGGAGCACACAGCACAATGTAAGATAAATGAACATAGCTCTATAATCCTATACTACTATACAAAAATCTATACTAAAGAACTCTCTCTCTCTCTATAAAATAACATCAAATAAAATCTCTAGTTTTAGCATGAGGAAGTAGGGATGTAAATCGGCGACCGTTTAACCGGTGGTTGACCGTCACAGCGTTAACCGGTCAAAGCTGTCGGTTAAAAAAAGAGAAAACGGGGAGAGGGGAGGTCTCTTAATAACGCTATTTTAAGCCCTATTTGCACGGTGTGACGAGCGGGTCTGTATCTAGCTGTGTGCGCCCATGTATTATAAACTCCGGGACGACTCTCACGCCGCACGAGCCACATATGCACACACGCGCACGCGCGCACACACACACACACACACACACACACACACACACTTTCCCCCTCTCCATACGTAACATCCACACGCATCATCTCTCCCCTCTGTTACCGTCAAAGTTGCACACTGGCGCGGGTCAGAACTACATTGGAGCTTACATTTACACACACACACATATACATACACACACACATACACACACACATACACACACACATACCGGTCTGTCGCGCTCCTCTGTGTCACGGAGCCCAAAGGATTCGCGCAAATACGCGGCTCCAGTCAAACCACATGGAACATGTTTGTGTTTATGGTCCTCGGGATCAGCTCCACAACATCACTTGTATTTAAACTTTTGTGAAGACCTGTGAGACGCGGCTCGTCACTCGCTGCTCTGACCATGTGAACGAGCCGTCGTTTGCTGCTAGAAAGTTTTGGTATTAACCCGCAGCACAGCAGAATGGGAAGATTAAAACAGCAGTTCTC
Source organism: Knipowitschia caucasica (assembly GCA_964034765.1). NCBI lineage: Eukaryota > Metazoa > Chordata > Actinopteri > Gobiiformes > Gobiidae > Knipowitschia > Knipowitschia caucasica. The sequence continues at coordinate 22,911,229 of OZ035836.1, read as the reverse complement.
TGTGCGCAAAGGTGCCGGAGCTGTTGCGGGTTTGGGCGCCGCTGTCTCAACTCTGATCCAGTAGAACGCAGAGCTGCACTTATGAAAAGTACGCGGCTCGAAATGGTTGTTATTTCAAAGAACGTGGACTATTTTAAACTACGCGGTTAACCGGTTTCAACCGGTTAATGAGGCTCGGTGGTCGGTCATGAAAATTCATAGTTTTTTACATCCCTATGAGGAAGCTATCTATACTCCAACTTTAGTTAGACTAGATGCTCCTTGGAGTGTTGTGATGTCACATGTCGCAACATATTGATTTAAATGTATTTCTTTTTTCAGGAACAGCAGCGTGAGTGCTGGGGACCTGGCCTCTGAAGACCCAGAGGACTCGGGTGCGATGGTGCAGGACGCAGAGATCGGCCTGCTCAAGTCCGGAGAGCTCACGTGAGTTGAACACCGGGACAGAGGGGGTTGGAAGTTCACCCTTCCCACCCTTTTGGATTTGAGAAGTGAGACATGAAAGTTATGTAACACTGACCGCTTCCCTAATCATACACAGCATTGTTATTGTCCGGTGAGCTTGCAAAGATTTTGCAAACAAAAAGTGGTATTTGTATTCAACTACAGACTGTAAACACTGAGCACGCCATATCAATTTTAGAATATTGCAATCGCGTCCGGATTCACATTACGGCCGTTGTCATGGTGTCTTGCCCAAGGTCACAACAATAAATTGCACTTTAGAGGCATCCGACTGTTGGTAATCCTCCCATCCAAGATCTGTGTGTTAGAACCAGGAATTTGACAGCGATATCTCATCGGAGCAACAGACGTGTTCGTAAAGCAAAAATGTTGAACTAATGAAATGAAATGCTGTTTATCTGTTTGAGGGGTTGATCTCTGGAATGGATGCTCGGATGAGAGTGTGTTCACAGTAAAGTGACAATTAAAGTATCTGGACTTTAAAAGGTTATAACTTAAAAACTAAAATTACTTTCATAGATTGGAAAAAAGATTTCAAACACAGACACATTGAAGAGATGGTATGGAAAAAATAAATAAAATAAAGATTGACAGAAAAAATTTTAGCGACATTTTAAACGACCAAATCAAATCTTATTTGACCATTCTACTGTGATGCCGGTTATATAGAAAATAAAATGTCCTCAGTCTGAAAAAGCAGAAGATGAAATCACACATCAAGTTAATCACTTGATATAAAAACGAATCGTGAAAAAATAAAAAATAATTATTTAATTAATTTACCCCTGAAAAATGTGTAACGGACGTGATGAGGACGGTCCTCTTTTCTCTAAAAATGTAACTTGAGAAAAATAAAAATCTGGTCTGTATTCACATTTAATTGCTTGACAATATGAAAGTATCACTTTGCATCTACTTTGTGTAAAAAAATAGAATCTCTGAATCAAATGTGGACATCTGAAAATACCTATCAAACTTCCACAAAGCTCATTCTGTCAAATCATCACGTTCGTTACATAAAATAAACAGGGCCGCTATAGGAAACTTGTCTAATGTATAAAACAGTTATGTTCTAACAACTTCTAACGGACAGAGGAGGTGTTTGGAAACATGAAAAACATAAAATATCTTCTGATTATTAAAATCAAATTTTTGGCCTTTTGTCACACTTTTTGCTCTTTAGAGTGAACAAGCCCATGAACGTAAATCATGTCATTCACTTTTCCACCTTAAAAAAAAGTTTAAAGCTATCATATTGGATGGCCACATGAACCCAGAATGTTGATGTTTATGCAGTTGCTTATGTAAATCATATTGTATACATTCACTTATTCTAATTCCACTGTAAAAAGGGGCAGAATGAGTATTAGCTTCAGCCTACTCCTTTTTGTCTTTCTGCTGTAGAAGTACTGACCAAAATAAACTTCATTCATTCATCAGAAAATCAGGACCGAAGATCCTATATAACTAGAACTACTAAAAGTACATGTTTAGAATGTGTTCGTCTTGATCTAGATATCACTCTTTGCTCTTATTTGAAAAAAATAAAGATAAAAATCCACTTTAGTGTTTAACAAAGGTAATGTACTCTTTCATATCTGTAATTGTTCCATGTTCCATCTGAATTTAGGAAGATGCCATTCTCTCATGTGGAGCAGAGGTTCCCCCTAATTATTATTGTTAAAATGAAAGAATTGGTTTGTACCGTGGCATGTTATATCCCCTAGGCTAATTTTCTCATGTCTTTCTTTATTGTTAACATTGGATCCAAAATGCAATTACCAATAGTTAAATAAAACAATTTTGAACTTTAGTCCAGTTTTAGTTCAATCCAAACATAACTGAATCTACCAGGCAAAATTTATCCAAACGTTTGGCTATCCTTATCCTGTTGAATTCAACCAATTATCTGGTCACAATATCTCCATCAACGTAAAAAGATAAAACAATTTTTTTTTTAAAATAACCACAGATGTGAAATACGAAACAAGAAAAGACTATAGCGTGTTAATCTTGGCCGTTGTGTAAAAGCTTTTGTGCACCCCTGCTCTAAGGGTTTTGGCAGTGAAACAGGAAAAATGTAAATGGTGCTCCCTTGTGTTGTAGAGTACGTATCCCGTTCTCTCTGGACGACATCTCTTCGTTCGGGGACAGTTACCGTGAGCTGTTCATCAAATCCAGTTGTTACAGCGTCCTCCCCCTCAGTGTGAGCAGTGCGGGGCCCACGGTCTCTTGGACCTTCACCTCGGAGCCCAAGAGCATCTCTTTCAGTGTGGTCTTCAGAGAGAGTGCGGAGCTGCCGCTGGAACAAGCCAAGGTGCCACCTCTGCTTTCATCCTGTTGTGTTGTTATGATAGAAATATAAAAACTATTTATCTACTGAGGAGATTCAAGCCTGTGATCTTCTGAGCATCGCACTACAATACCACAATCTATACTTTAGTAACGTTCCACCTTATAATCTAAACCAAATCCAAAAGTGAACTTTGGATTGATCTTGATTTTTTGCTCATTTATCTAAACTCTAGAACTCTGAGCAACCGTCAGTTTGACGGCTTTTACATTTGGAAGCATAATTACTCACTTACTTTAGCTCATGTACATCTGAATAACGCTGTGACTTTTTTATGTGACGTTTATGTTTATGGACAAATTTTTCTGAAATCATCTTTTGTTTTTGAAACGCGAGTAGTTCTTTCACTCTTAGAGCCGTCATTTTGACTCCATTCATTTGAATGTAAAATGTATTTGAAGTGTATTTGGCAATTAACAGTCTATGGTAGTTAAAGTCCGTTTTCTCCAAGGTGCTGTTCCTGGACTAGTACTGGACCGGTTCTGGTTCAGCTTGATTTTAGACCATATCAGAACAAGCAGAACCAGAGCTAGCAACATAGTTTACCGTCAGCAGTTAGCATATAGCCTTTCACCGAACTTTGTTTCAAGTTATATTAGATCATCTTAACCTCTTAACACCCGCCTCATTTTGGCTTGTGCACAAAAGTTGGGCATACCCAAATGTCTTTGCTTATTTAAAAACACATCTTACATCTCACATGCTTGTGTGATGCATCATTTTAAAGCTAGAGCCTTCTAGTTTATGTAAAAAAACACTAAAATAATGTTTGTCATTCCTATTTCCCTCTGCATCCTTTGAAGTTTGGGAAAAAACCCCAATTTTTTTACCCTCGCCTAATATTTTCAATTTCTAAAGGACATCTAAAGGACACCATTGTCCCACCCCTTGCTCGAAAGCTTTCCTCATTGGCTACACGGACATGTCAATCGAAAATCCCGGAAATAGAAGCAAACTAGAAGGGAAGACAACAAAGATCAGTGATCCATGCGCAAACAGCAGCGCTAGCTGTACTCACGGGACCTCTTGCAGACCCAAAAATTGGTCTAGATAAGGAGCTAAGGAACACGTGGATACCAGATGTTTGGGTGAAAAACAAAGCTAAAAGTCCGTTAAAAGTGAAAGAGTAACATCTGTGCTCGTTTTTTTCGTTTTTTTTGCTAAAGATAAATGCAAATTTTTGGATTATTTCTGCAGAATGGATTTTACTTTGGGTAATACAAGTGGATATAATTTTCCTTTGGACTGTTCCAGAGAGAATGATGTATTGCAAGCTGGGAGGAGAGCTGATTTATTTGTACAGCACAAGCCCAAAGGTAAAAAACAATTTCGGAATTGATTTATTTTGTGCCCACATTATGTGTTATATCTTTTGAATGCAAAGTCTGATGTAGTTTACACTTGTATATAAATGTAGATAAGAAAATAAGCTTTAAAATGATATACAGCTTTTGGGGTTTGGTGTTCAAAATACATCTGCTATTGCCAGCAGAACATTTAAAAACATAAAAACGGCGCGCCGGTGGGTGTAAAGAGGTTAAAGGTAAAAACCTTTTAAATTACCTACTGTTAACCGTCAAAATGACTGCTCTGGGAGTTCTCATGTTAACATGAAAAATCATGATTACATTTCTTCAAACAATAATAAAACATTTACTTTCTTGACATGAAGAGGATGGAACAGAATACAAACGTCAGTCTGTGTTACAGTCATCTCTCTGTCCAATGTATTTCTTCTCTCTCTCAGTACATTCATTACATTATAACACAAAGATCTGATGATGACATCATTATTTCTACTCTTGCGTTGTTTTATGTATTCTGCTGCCAAAGCGTTTGTAGATGATTACAGATCAGTTTATTAGAGAACAAACTGGAGGCTCTGCTCCTATGCCAAGGTCAGACTACGACTTGTTTCAAAGGCCTTCATTTACTTTCAAACCCTGTTCTCAACAAAATGGCTGCCCTTGTCTCTGCTCAGGTCCTGATCCCGTTGACCCGCTGCGATTCACACAAAGAGACGATTCAAGGAGAGCTGAAAGTGCGCCACCCAGGAGAATACACGCTCATCTTTGACAACTCCTTCTCCAGGTCTGTGGACTCCAATTCTTATAGGTCTCTCGGTACAGAAAGGTATATCCTGACTTGGCTACGATTGGTTCAATTCTTTATATTAATTCTAATTGGAGTAGTCTTTAGTAGAGTGCATTTCATCACTTACTTGTATAAAGGTGAAGCTCAGACGGCCGAGGTCAAAACAAAAAGCATCTATCTGATTAATGTGTGATAAACAACGTTAGAATAAAATGTTCATGGAGAAATGACCATGTAAATGATTTGGATTTACATAAGATGCAATATATATGTCACCGGCTGTGTCTGTGTCTGGAGGCTCGTGTCACCAAGGCCAGGTGTAGACCTGAGTCCACCACTGGATCACCAATGAAGTAGCCGTTCAAACCTTAGTGTGTTTAGCTCTTTAGCACAGCTCTACTGCGACTTCCTCTTGGGTTGGTTTAATCATGTGTGTGTAACTGATAAATGTTGCACGTTGACTTGGCTTCAGAGCCTCGATTACTACAGTAAGTTATCGAGTCAAATCTATTCAAAGGTCTGCATTCTATTTCCTTCAGTTCTCAGTGCTGCGTCTTACATCACCTTCTGAAGTGAATGTGTGACTATGTGAACAGGTTCATCTCAAAGAAAGTGCAGTATCACCTGAGCGTGGACAAACCCGTGGTCTACGATGGAAGCGATCTGCTGTAAACGCCGTGGAAAGGACCAGACTGCGGTAACTGACTCCATCACAAAGACATCTGAGGATTTCTGAGCTCGGACCTTTACAGTCTGATGCTCCTGGTTTACACTACTGCAAAGGCTGCTTTTATTTTACTTTATTTTACTTTATTTCATGCCTCAACGGCTGTTTTTATTCAACAAGCAAATAATATATATTTGATGACTTTTTTTTATTCTTGGTTACGATTGATAAAACGATGATGTTTGAATTATTTATTTTTGAATCTTTAAATGGTTTTAATCATTTCACGTTTGGGCCTTGGTGAATAGTATATTTATTTTCGGCATGTTAGTGTATAGACTTGGGCTGAGCTGCATGACGTGATTATGGAACTGATCCTTTAGTCCAATTTTCACATGTTTACACAAAGCCCAAAATAATGTTTTTGTGGCATCTATGTAGAATATAGGACATCATTATAAAGTGCATTGTTTAATAGTGTGATTTCTGTGATGAAGTTAACTCTTGCTGGTATCAAAGCTACACTAACAGCTATTTGTAAGAGTAAGCCATCTTTGTAATTGTGAAAAATGTGAAGAAAAAAAAGGAAATGCAATGATGATTCTATGCAAAACCCATAAGTATCTGTTCTCATGTGATCGTTTTAATGTTGGGGTAACCATATAATCATTTGCTTTTAATATTCTTCATTCGCAAATCCCATAATGCTTTTCCAGTGGGGGGGGGGATCACTCTCATAGACAAGTGACAAGTGGTCAATGTTCGGTGGGAGTACGAGTAATGTGTAATTCCTGATGAGAAGGACAGTTTGAAACCTCAAAGATCACAGGAACACTTTAAATCACCAACCTGTGTTTCTGACGCACTAAAAAAATGGAAATGATCGCCATCTGCTGGCCATTTGAAGAGCAGCACCATTTGAATGAACAGGACGCAAGGAAAATGAGAGCTTTCTCCTCTGCTGACTTTTCAAAATCAACAAATAAGTTACAGACCTGTTTAAGCAGATCCATCAATCCTTCCATTTTCTTTCGCTTCATCCGTTGCCGGGTCGCGGGGGCAGCAGTCTAAGCAGAGACAGACTTCCCTCTCCACACTTTGTTTCATCTAAGCTTTGTTTCATCCATGCGTCTTTGAAGGTTGATGGAAGCTAATACAAAGCAATATTGACTGTTTTAGATTGTGTGTATTAGATCGATAATTACATAAGATAGCATAGGACCCCCCAGCCTGCAAAGCATTATGGTATTGGAGAAGTAGCGAATACTGATGTACAATAGAACCACTCAGCCGCATCAGCAGATCTCCTTGGTAACGGTTCTCACTTTTATACTTGAACGTGTCCCATGAGGACTCGGGCATTTGTGCTAAAATTAGTTCTTTTATATTTACCAGATTGGTCTTAAAACTATTTATGACTTGAATTCAGCACTGGATTAATGTCTTCCGCATTGTCTTGTTTTCTGAAGAGATTATTTATTAACAATGTGACTAAAATATTGACTAAACTATATATTTATGTAGAGAAATGACATTGTGTCCTGGCTGCTGATTTGAAGAGGATTTTATGTTACAGCTCCCATGATGATTAGTTTTATTTTTCTGTGTGACTTTAGATACTGCCTACTGCTTTTGCCAAAGGGACTGTTTAACCGCTCTGTAAATATTTGTTAACAAAACTGACATAATTTACTGAATATTTATAAGTGATTAATATAGTCTATTATTAAATTGTCTCAAAAAATGTCTGTTTTGCTGCGTCATAATTATGTGTTACGTGATCAAGGAGATGTTTGTACCTTCAATTGTTTTTCATTTCGAACAGAACACATGTTTTTGACCATACAACCCTATAGTATCAATCAATCTATAAATCTTTATTTGTAGAGCATTTTTCCTACACAAGATAACACAAAGCGCTTCTCAGTCCACACCACACAAGCCACAAATCATCACATAAAACATAAACACCAAAAATTACCATTAAGTACACAATTATAATCACACAGGTCATTAATAATAACAACAATGCATTCAAATTAGTAGAGATAAAATCCTTCAGTTTAATGTACAGGAAAATAGAACCGTCATTCACCTGGATTTGAACATTGTCAGGGAAGAAGCCTGTCCCACATTCTCAGGAAGACTATTCCAGATTTTAGCTGCATAAATCTGACACGCTGCCTCCCCATGTCAATCAATAAATCAATCAAATTTTATCTATAGAGCGCTTTTCACACAACAAAAATGCAACACAAAGTGCTTTACAGTTAAGTTAAAGACGATCCAATATGCCCAGCCCTAAACCCCACCTCCCACAGACCCTCCCAAAAACCACATTTATTATTATATACTGTATACACCCACATGCGTGTACACACACGCACACACACACACACACACAAATATAAAGTCACATCAGTTAAAATAGGTAAAACAATAACAAGAAATGGGGCTGAGTGCAGATGTAACCGGCTGAAGAAGCGCCATCCAAGGAGCCATCTGCACCAGGAGCAGAGAGCCTGCTGCAGCCACAGGGAATGACAGGACCCAGAGGAGAGAGAAGGCCCCAGACCCCACGCAAGATCCAAGAGCCAGACCCCTGCAGCCACAGCAGACCCCAGCTCCCGGTGCAGAGGGCTGCTCCAGGTGAAACACTGGGGATACTAAAACAGTACAATAGAAAGTTAAACATTAAAATGTGACACTAAAAAGAAAATTATCTATCTAGTAATTTTCATAATAATATATTTATTACAGTTCTCCCCCTTGGCATTACCACTACCAGTAAGATTTGCTGGAAGAGAATAGTTACACCAATGGGAAGTGGCTCAGGATTTGAATTCAACCAGGATTATTATTATTATTGAATATTTTGATCCCCCCTCTTCCATTTTGTCCAATCTTGATTTCCGATTGTATTAGTACTTAAACGGTTCCATATTTTGCTCTTCTTAATTTTTCACAGTTCACAGGACCATAGGCTGGACCCAGGAGAGGCTGTAGTGCGTGGATTCGCTGTTTTGATTTCCCACCTGTCAATCACCTCCTGGAGGCGGGCTTCTGCTGCTAGTGCCACATCACAAAGTGAACCGAGGTGTTTTTCTGCTCCTCAAGGATGAAAGAGAAATATCACTCTATAATGATACTTAAAGCAGAAAAGTAAAAAGGTGAAATTATATACTTTTTTTATCGACAAAGTTTATGAACTGAATGATGTTTAAACTTATCCCAGTGAAAGCCAACACATTAATCGAGGTAAAAACATGCTTCTTATCTTGGAAGAAAGGATACTGACGTTTTTAACTCGGCTGTGAAAATCATGATCCATCAAACCAGATATCGCGATCTTTTGATTTTTATCGTACAATAATAAAACGGTCACTTTAAGGAGGGACACACGCACACATGAGTGATCCATTAGAACCCCTTAACCAGGTTTGTCCCAACTCCTGCCCTTTTAATCTTGGTCATTTGGTAAGCTTCTGTTGAAATTCCTGTCTGATAGGAGTAAACACATTGATTTTGTGTGATCCTTCAATATGCCTGAAAATGACTGTGAAGTCACGCAAACATCCTGCCAGGGTACCTAACTTACCATCACAACTGCTTAAGAAAGAGCCACCTCAGTCACCGTATGACGCCTTGGGCCGAGGGCTGATTTGAAGTTGCAAGAGCTGTTCTATGCTCTGTGTGAGGATTCTAACACTACGAGTAAATACCTCCGTGAGCCATCTTTGGGACGTGCACCACAGTTTGAGACACGCAGCCCTGTGTCTTGTATGGTTCATTCTTGGAGGAAATTGAATGAGATGCACGTTGAGCCTCTTACATGCGTTTCTCTTCATGCTTGTCCCGTCTGCGTGGAGTATTTGTGCAGCAGAGGCCTCTTCCCAAGGTTAATGATCTCATTGTAAAGCATGTCACACCTCCTCTATCCCTCGGCCCTTTCTTTCTCTCTCTCTCCTCATCCCTCCATGTCTCTCTCCCTGACGCCTTCTTTAGCTGTGATTCACACTGCGACGGTTTGTTTTTGTGGGTTTCCAAGAATGAATGTAGAAGCAGCAAAGGCACATGGGTAAGGGAGCAGTGTGGTGCATTCAGGCGCTCTCTGACATTATGTGCTTTTCAGTATTCATGCAGACACTGCGCTCTCACCTTATCAGATTTCTCATGCTAAACACAGATCGCTCCAGCCCGTAAAGCTGTTCACTCTGCTCTCAAATAAGACCTGCGTTAATAATAAATGTCGTTATCTTTTATGCACACCGTGTTTCCGTGCACCGCTCGAATGAAGGTGTATATTCCTACAACAACTTAGTATCTGGAGTAGGGCATCTCTGTTCGATTAATGAAGACATATGATGCATTATTTTTAGCCATTAAATATTATGGGGATTTTTTTTTTTTCACTTTACTTCATCCTCTCTTGGGTTAGAATGTGAAATATTGTTGCAAACATACAATACATGATGAAAAAGGTATGAAGGGTAAATCAATACTTTCTGGCCGTAACTCCCTATACTGCCACCAGAGGGAAGAGTATATATTTAAAAAAAAAAAGAAAAGTTTGGCTATGCTCCCAAACCCAAAAGTTTGTGTTTGCTGTTCCTAGCACTGCACATTTCTGGACTTTTCTGGAGATTTTGAAGGTGTAAACCACTCCGCCAGCTTCGGGGTCATTGCCCCAAGTGCAGCGATTACCACGGGCACTACTGTCACCTTTACAAGAACATACCAACTGGAAGCTCCAGAGTTGAAAAATGTCCTGTTTTGTTTTGTGTTTTTCAACTCACATTTAAGGTGACATTGCTCCAAGAATCCAACTTTACCTGTACAAACCTGCTACGGGCATTTTGGCACAAAAGCACCTGTAGCTTTGAGGGTCCAAATAAAGATCCACAGTGCTCATTAAACTATTTCCAGTACATTTCTGTTTTGATCCATTGAATGTTCACTGTTCTATTCTGATCACGATCGTCACCTCATGAGTAATCCTTTAGTGTGATGAAAATATCATTCCTTTTTTCCACTTATTTACACTCTTACTTTCAGCAGCAACATAAGTGCAGAGTCCTCTCGCAGCAGTCTCCAGCTCCTGTCAGCGCCTTTGTTCTTCCAAACACTTCATTATCCTGTGTTTCCTCAGTCGTGATGTCGGTTCTCTGGATTCACTGAAACCTCCTGAAGTCTGATTCACAAATCCAGCCGCGTGCACAACAGTTTAACCTATAATCCGGTTTGTGTAAAAATTTAATGATGACAAGCATACTGTATATTTTATTATTATAATTATTTTTCTGTCAAAGTCACTTATTTAAGAAATGTTTTTTAAATTATGTGAAATGGGATCCTGTTTGGTCGATTACCATGAGTAGTACCTAAAGATCACTACTGGCAGATCATCAGTGTCGAGTCCAGATGCCAAAGAAAACACGTCTGATTTATTATCTTTGCGATGATAAATGACTAAAAATGTGAAATTCTGGGATTCTCCTGTCATCAATAATAGTTCAGTGTATATTTGGTGTGTATTTCTCATGGCGGCATAATGAAATGAACCCAAAACGCAGGGGTGCACAAATAAGTATTTAATCAAAGCAAATACAAAATCCAGCGTAAAAATGAAAACTGGGGACAAAGACAAGAACTAAGATGTGTAATTGACAATGATGGAACAGGAAGTGAAGGAATACATTGAATGAGTTAAAATACACTCAATTCAATTTGATGTATTCTTTTAAAGCCCTAAATAACGACAGTAGATACATCGAAGGACAACACAGATCAGAGAATTATGGCACAAGATATGCCGTGATTAAAAAAAACACATAGAGCCTTTGGTCCAGAATGGGGCAAATGAGCAATGTCCATAAATGTTGATGAAACACAAGACTATCGAGACGCAGGAAATACACATGAGGGCGGGACAGGAAACCAGAGAACAGGAAGTTGAACTACAGAAGATACAGGGTTTGACAATGTGCAAAACTTAAGGAAATAAACCAAAACCATGACAGTATTCCCACAAAACTAATATCTCGTCACATCATGAGTCAAAGCCACTGACAATAAAAGATGATGAGATCCTTTTTTTAATTTCAGTGTTGCATCACAAGCTACAGAGCAGTAGAAATGAGCAAACAGCACACGGTAAATGAACACACCACAGGACAAGATAAATTAACACGGCTCTATACTAAACTCTCTTCTAAATAAAATAAAATAAAATAAAATCACGGGCTTCAGCTATAGGAGCATTCTAGTGTCTGTAATAAAAAGCAAAACAAAAAAATAATTCTCTGACTTTACATAATCGCATAATATAGAAGTAAAAAGTACTGTATTCTAGTGCAGAAATTTATAGTTGTATCTGTTGGTGTAAGCCTCACTGCACCTGACTTTTGCAAAATACTGTAAACGTACCTGATGTTTTTGTTTTGTGTTTTGGTTTTCAAGATGCAAAGAAGACTGTTTTTTTTTGTTTTTTTCCAGTTGGGGAAAAATACCTCAAAAGGCCCGGTATACTGTACATACATCTGGTCTGATTGGTCACTATGCCAGACTATACTGGTCAGCCCCTGCATTGTCAAAACAGTGTGGATGAAACAGCGTCACAATTCAATATCTGTATAAACACCATTGTAGATGTATTGTCCACACTTAGAATAGGCCTTAGAATACTCCTCTGAATGGGAGTACTGGTCACTCAGACTCAGTTCTCTTCAGAAGCAAATGCAGCAGTCCTCATGAAGTCTGTTTTCAAAGAAAGCTGTGGTATCTAACTTTTTGTTTCATACAGTATATACACATTGTTGTTTTTCTGACACCTGACCAGCAACCAAACAGCAATCATCTGACAGCCGATTGCCTTTTTTAATGTCTTATTGTTTACATTTTTCTGTCTGAAAAAGTTGAGCCATGTACAAAACCATGTATCATACGTAGTTACAGGCTCAAAACAGTTTTATCACATGCATGTATTGTCACAGCTTTTGATCATATTTGTAAAGCGCAAACAGTTTGTCACAGCACATTCAAGGCATTAAATCACAAACATTAAAATCACACTGGCATAAAATAAATACATAATCACAGCACATCCAAAGAGTGAAGATACAATCCTTCAGTTATGCACAGCTACAGACACAAACATGGTCAGAGAAGAAGCCTGTCTCACTATTCCAGATTTTAAGCCGCATGAATCGGAAACGCTGCCAAGAAATATTTAGTTCTGACTCTGGCACCAGCAGGAGACTAGTTCCTGTGCTCCTCAGAGTCCGAGCTGGTTCATATGGCAGAACATGTCCCAGAAGTAAAAATGAAATAGAGAGGACCACTCATCCAGGACTGCATGTTGTGATTTGAGATTTGTTCACAGCATTTTACTCTTGTCAGGACAAAAAGCATGTATTATTTATGAAGAAAAAAATAAATAAATGCATGAATGAGACAGGAGTTTTGTTGTTTTTAGCCAGACGTTATTAATATTAGCATAGATCTGATTACAAATTGAATAAAAAAAATAAACTCATCTTTTGTTTTGTGTTTTTGAACCCGAAACAAGCTTTAAGGCGCCGGAATTTCACTACTTTATGATGTCATACAGAGACCAACAAATATTCAGATCATAATTGTTCCCTTTTAATACACCTTTTTCACTCTGCCCTTGTGCTTTCGCTAACACTGCCTGCTCTGAGGTGACACCCTATTACCATAACTGAATATAGATGGCCCCGGCCCGTCTCCCCTGTCCCACAGTTATACAGTACATATATGCACAGATCCAGGTGACTTCTCTCCTCCTGGGACCATCGCTCTTGTACTGAGTGTGAGTGCTCCGGTGCAGTGTCCCGTGGCGGTAATAGCAGGTCGCGTCCCCCCGCCATGGGACGGTTGCTCCTGTCAGACACACTTAGAGTATATATCGCTGCTTCCCTGGGACTCTCCATCACAACATGCCGCCAAGGCTTTTCCCACATGGTAGCGGATCCTCTTTCAGCCACAAGGATGTCATAATAGTTTGATTTAGCGCCAGTTTTGAAGGCCACTGTTACTACTGCATGGATCATCAGGATACACATAATAATACTAATAATAATAGCGCCTTGGTTTTAGATGGTGCTTTTCTGGACAGTCAAAGACGCTTCACATGTTATTATTCATTCACTTCATATACAGTGGTGATAGACTACTACTATAGCCACAGCTGCCCTGGGGTACACTGACAGAAGTGAGGTAATTCAGTGTGTGCCAGTCCCACCAACCATGTATACACACACACTACAGTCATTCTAGACAATGACATTTTACAGCCACAGACACCGGATTTTGGCACTTGATCTTCTCAGAGGTCTCCCATCACAGTACTAACCAGTACCCCTCCTGCCTGACTTCAGAGGTCTGACAGGATCTGGCTTTCACATGCAAGTTTGGCCACATAAAAAGTTGCATTTAGTCTCATCCATTTCTCTAGAAATTGTGACATCAAGCTGATGAATGATGTTTTTTAGAATGTGTTTTTTGTATGTCTTCTGGTATGGTCCTTTTACTCTTGTGTCCAAAAAAAAGTATTGAATTTAATTGAATTGTTGACCAGAAGAAAAGGCGTTCAATATAAAAACAATATGTTGGCTTTGTCAATCTAAATACTGTTAGATAATACTCTGGGAAAACATTTGGACATTTGTTTACGTTTCCTTCAGCTATTGCTTGTTCCGTTTGAGTTGAAGTTTACAACATGAATGCAACCTATTCAAATAATGATAACTCTTTCTTCTTCATTACGCTAAAGCTAGAGATTTTAGACTTGCTTCCCTATTATGCTTAAGTGTTGTGTGCTTCTCATTCTTCCTGTTGTGTAACTGGTGATGCAACACTGAAATATCCCCACTCCTAATCTTTATGAAATTTGTTTATTGATGAATTTAAAGTGGCTATTTGCAAACCCAGATGTCGGATAACTCAGATAAGTGCCATTATAAACATCTTTGCTAGCCCTGTACAAAGGCCTTTTTTGGAAAAGCCAGATCTATTTCAGTGCCGCGCAAATAACACCATCTTGAGTAAATCCTTTCAAATTTACTGCCAAGAACAAAACCTGTTGAAGAACGTAGCTCGAGTAAAACAACTTTTTTTTACAATTTTCAAACACGTCCCACTCAGCCACCACGCTGTTCACTTTATTATGAAATCCCTGAAAATAAGGTGAAAGAAGTTCGACAGCTTGACGTCAAAATCGTACTGTCTGAGAACTGTCATGAACATTAACATAGACTCGGCTGATGACGTGTTCGAGGACTTTGGAAGAGTTTGGGAGAGTGTGATTCGAACAGTCATTCAGGGAAATAAACAAAGTATGAACAAAACTGTGTTCAACTATTCAAAAAAGACTAAAGGAGATTAGAGAGCTTTCTGTGCAAAGACAAAGAACTCATTGGAGCGCCAACACTATCAACCGAGGACGTGCTATTCTCAGAGGCCTATTATTAGACAGCTCCATGTTAAAGATTCTAATTGATTTTAAAAGGCGGAGAAACTGAAACTATGACTGGGAGCAGCAGCAGTAGTGTGGTTGGTGAGTCTGAGTCTGCATAACGTGGTGTGTGAGTGGTTCCAAGAGTCTTATATTTAACAATGTCATGAATGAGACAATCAAAATAAATTTTTTAATTGCCGTGGTAGACTGGTGTGGTGCTCTTTAAGAAGAGTTTCACATATGACTGTAGAATCCCACCTAGAGTCAAACGTGTGACTGTGGTTCCACGGCCCAAACAGCGGCTCCTGAGGGCCCTGTATGACGGGAGTCAGAGCTGTGTTCATATTGCTGACACTAAAGTCCCATTTGAAGTACAAGCTATGTTTTTTTCCAGCTCGGGCTGTACAGGGGTTCCCAGTGCAGACACTCACACTCCGCAGATCCCCCAGCACATTCCAATTCAGTGTGTCTTTGTGGTTGATTGAATGGTTTGTTGATTGGTTTAGCGACTTACAGTAAAGTGAGGTGTTCAATCATGCAGAAGAAGCTCTGAGTAGAGCCACTGCTGGTGCTCTGTGATCCCCAACAAGATCCCCACAACACGGCTGGAGGACGTGTCCAGCACCAGATAAGTGAAAGAAACCAGGAAAGGGAGATGTGACGAGCACATGGTTGTGTTTCTTTGACCGTCCACATACTGTGATTTGCATTTGTTTCCCCCAAAGCCTGCAATCAGATGCTCCCTTATCACCCACGGCATCTTTGTAATCCTCTGACTCCTCTGCTCCTCCGTGCTCGGTGCTTTATCGAGTTATCCTGGGATTTATTTAAAGACCAGGGATGGCTGCAACATTGTGAGCATTAAGTAAAACATATTGACTGTCGTTTTCCAATAGACACATCTACTGTACACTGTCACTGTGAGAGTGTCAGTGTGTCTGCATACGATCATGCAGCATCTTCAGTCACACATGAGGCACGTATGGGGAGTGCAGTATATACAGGCAGGGGGCGGGAGGTGGGGGCTTTGCTTGTTCATTACTGTCTTTCTTGTATTGTGAAGTACATTGCGAAATCGTCGCTTGATGGCAGCTGTTTCCATGGAAACCGTGAGTGAGCAAGCACAAAACCCCCACAACAACTCCAAAGATCATAAGATGTTATTTTTATAAGTAACACGAGAAAGAAGATGGAGCAGAGGAAACATTTGATCACACTCAGGAAGTAAATCAGTGCAGTTAATTGGTGAATCGGCACGGAATGATTGAGCGCTGTTTATGTAATCAATATTATTGGGATGAGGGTGCTGTACAGCCCCTGGGTGCTACTATAGTATTTGTAATTAATAGAATGGATTAGCTGAATGCCTGCTTTGAGGGTGATTACTTCAGAGAAAACCATGTTCGTATGAACAAGTGCACTTCTATTAAAGTTGAATTATTGATGTTTATAGACAATAGATTTTGATTCAGTTTGTTTGCCATTTGCAGTAAAACACATCAAAATAACTGTACCAATAACTGGGAATTTACTTTACTGGTTATGAAGCCTTTACAGCTACTTGTATTGTATATTTTGTGTGCTTTTATTACTGTCCTGCATGTGCGCTGCAACATCGGAATTTCCCCACAGTGCAATGAATAAAAGGTTCTCTTATGAAGACAGTGTGCAGCAGAATACACCAGAGATCTTGGCTCGTATTGACAGCAGTATATGAAGTATAATATATGAAATCATTGGACAATAGATACCAATCCATCAGCTTTATTGTGTGCTCTTCAATCAATCCATCACATCAATGTATAAAGCACAATCATACTGTGTAAGTCATTCAAAACAGACAAAAAAACATAATAACAATGCAAATACAGAAGAAACCTATTGTATTAAAATTCAGTAAAACCAGTTTCAGTACCATTTAAAACAATTACAAGATGAATGCTTCAAATTAGTCATATGCATAACTAAATAAGATATTTGTTCAGTTTTTTCAGAGGCCTGTCTCACAAGCTCAGGGAGACATGGATTGACTAATAATTTCAACAAAGATTAGAAAAAAGAAGGAAAAGACATTTCATCAGCAGCAAAACCTTGAAATCTTATGGTTACAAACCTTAAGTGAATGTGAAATTATTTTTTCCCCCTTTGGTGTATTCAAATCGTTTCCTGTGTTGTACCTTTTAATAATTATTATATGCACACATGGATTGACCAGTTTGTTTTTAACACAGATATAGAAAAAAGATATTAAAGCAGCAAAACCTTGAAAACGTTATTTATTCATATTTTGTCTTCTTGTCTTTGTGTTATTCTGTTTGGGGTTGTACTTGTGTTTTTGTTGCATGTTGTATCTTTTTGTTCACTGTTGATGTGTTGGTCTGTTTTGTTTGTCTTTGATGAATGCAAAAACCCAAAACATTGAAATCTTATAGAGTTGTATGGACCCCTGCCCTCCAGCTGAAATACAACTCTTCCACATGAGCTCAACCTACTAAAATATTGAACTTCTTTATCCATGAACCCCTCGATTTTGAATGCATTCCCCTGCTGCATGTTTCCCATCGTCCATTAGCACCAATGTGGACCAACGGCTCATTTGCCGCGGTCCACATTGTATCTCTGACAACAGTCTATTCCCCCCCGGCCTCTCCACACTGTCACCTCCCTACTGCCTGACTGAGTGCTTTCAAACGCAACATCTACCCCGCTTTCCCGTCCGTGGCCGTTTCGTTTCCAGAGGGGGGTGGGACCTCGGCTTCTCGGTGGACTGTGCGTTTCCATGGAGACGCCGTCCGCTCGTTGGTTGGTCGGTGCGCTCCTGCGGCTTGTGTCATTGACTTCAATTAGTTGAGAAGGCCGCCTCTCTCTCTGTTTCTGCTAAAGCACATACTTACACTGAGAGCAGCCTCAAAGGGTCACACCAAATTGGCCGAGATGAGACGGAGACGGAACAAAAGGCATTTAGGATGGAGCTGGATGAACAAGGCAGTGGTTTAACCCGGTGCTTTACAATCGTCTTAAGTGTTTATTTTTAGATACATGCAGCCAGTGTTTTGCCTTCACCAGTCATAAAAAAGGAATTAAACCGACCATTTAAATATTTGTAATTATGTTGTAATTCTTTCACCTGCAGATCTCATGATGCCTCCAACAAGAGCGTTTAGGTTTTTGTTTTTTAACCAAATGACTCATTCTGTATAAATAAGACCCCTAGGGCAGACTGACGGCATGATGGCTGAGTAGGAAGCACTTATACTTCACAGGGCGTCTCTGTGACGAGTTTGCATGTTCCCCCCGTGTCTGCGTGGGTATTTATGGACGCGCTGGTTTCCCTCACCCCCCAAAACATGCACCATAAAATCTGCATCACCGGTCCTGACCAAAAGCTTCCACATATGAAAATGGGTCAAAGGCACAGGATACATTTCGGGACGGACAAGTAAGGGTGGTAATCTGTGCACCATCAGTCCCTCCATCCACCACCATCATCCAGGTGTAAGGACGTCCTGAAGGTGGCGTCTGACGTTCACGTTGGTCTCCCATCTCAGTGCTGCAGGCCTCACATTCTCCGAGATATGTGCCTTTAACCAGCAGATGTATGTCATTTTACTTAGTTAGAATACTATGGGTCAACAGTGCGTCAAAACATAATTAAATCATCCAGTTAAAACAATCGTGTCCTGGAGTGGACTTTCTGTTCATTTATCTGGTTTCATTTTGATATGTATTTGTGCTCTTGTTGTTAGTTTTACTTCCTGTCTATCTTGTTGATTAATGCCCCGCCCTGATTTGTTACATCTGTGTCTCTGTGTGTGTGTGTGTGTGTTTAGACCCTGTTCTCGAGTCCTCTTGTTGTCGGTCCATTGTTGTTTTTTCGTCGCGTCACCAGGTTTTTATTCAAATTATTTTCTTGTGCCATATATTAAAATATATTTTTTTATATTTTGCTGTTCTACTTTTTGATCCTTCCTTGTTTATCTGTGACAAGTCGTCTGTCTGCTTCATTTTATCCATTAGCTGCTGATTACATGGAACATGTATTCAAGTGTGGCCTATTGACCCCTTGCATGTGACGTCCTGGCCACGCCCACTCTCCAGTGAACTTTGCAGTGAACACTTTTTACAAGATAAATCAATCACAATTTTGTATTATCTTTCCATTATTCCATTCGATTTATTTGGAGGACAATGACACAAGGAACGCTTGAAGTCAAATGTGTCTCTTACTACTGTCCTGTATGTGCGCTGCAAGATTGAAATTTCCCCACTGTGACACGAATAAAATATCTATCTTATATTATCGTAAGTTGCGTTTTTCACTATTTTCATCTCTGTCAATATGTCTCATGTTTGGCTGTAGACAGAAAAGTGCATTGCTAATGTGCTAATGCTACCAGCAAAATGTACTTTTTAAATCTGCTCCAGTGTAAGGAGATGCCTTGTTAACGACATAATGATAAAGACCATATGGGGTGAATTCGGGCAAAATTTCATTTAATCGATAAAATGGACTAGGGTCAACATCCAGTTCGGCGATCCTTCACTTCTCCAAATACCGCTCTTTTTGAGCCCTGACAAGATGTCCTACTTTCACCTATAACGTAATCGAACATGTGCTTGAAGCAGCCACGTCTTGATTTAGGAGCAGAGTCTCAGTTTTTAGGAGTTGTAGTCCGTTTTGCTCTCGCTGCAATGCTAGTTTCCAATACTTCCACCATAAGCTCATTCACAATCACGTGACTGAATGACGTTGATGCATCTGGTCAATACTTTGAAACAATACTTTAGCGTAATAGTCCAGTAAGTACCGGTGCCGTTTCATCAGCCTGGCTAATTCATAACACATTCATGAGTAATCCTCTCTGAACTCTGGAGTATTCCACACAGTTTTAAACATTGTTCAATTTTCATCCAGTCGTGATTCTCCAGACATCTCTGAATATGGTAAATAGCTATTAATGTAAGTCCTGATGCCTGACAAAAGAGAGTGACAGTCTCATTTCAGAGCGGGGCTTCCACTGGGGGCTTACGCTGCCCTCAGAGTCTCAGATTAAGAATTTGTATATTTGATCCTAATCTGCACAATATCCAAACACTGTGGCTGCAAAGGATCTAATAAATCCCCATCTTCACTTCAATGGATTCTTCTGCTCCAGCTCCTAAAATCCTAACATCATCCTCTCGGGAAAAATCGTACAGAAAAAAATTAAAACCCATATTTCCTGATTTCATATTTAACTCTATTGAAGACTAGACTAACAGGTGCTAGTTTGATTTCTTAGACTTGTGTGTTTGTTTGTCTGTTCAAAAGCAGCGAATGAAACTTTTGTACAAATATTTAGTAGAAAGACGTTGCCACTTCCAAAACGCAGCAATTTTCCCCAACATTTTAGCAGCTTCAAACAACAAAATCCCTCCTCTCTTCATCCGATTGTCAGAGGAATTGATTCTTAAATGTAATAATGTCTTTCCTGAAGCTTTTTTCTGAGGTTTCAAATTTTTCCAACTCTAAAACCTGCTGAATTTTAGGAGACACTATATACAAATATTACACACAGAAACGTCCAGCCCTCATCTCCTTCATTCACCAGTGGAAGTTCAAATTCTAAGTTTTAATCTTTTCTTGATACAGCCGCTGTCAGAAAGGTGTTGTTATGCTCCTGTGAAGGCTGCAGTTGTTTCTAGACTTGCGAGCTTGAAAGTGACCAGAATTTGTGTTTTGGGAAATAATCATACAACTGACACCACATGTTTTAAACATGGGTAATGTTAGCGTCATGTTGAAAAAGGAGCACCCAAAAAAGGGCAGAACTGCAAAATAACAAATACAATAAAAAGTAAAAACAAAACAAAATCCAGCAAAAACACCACAAAATGTAACCAAACAGGGAACGAGGACAGGAACTGGGCAAGACGTGGAATGACAGTGATGGAGCAGGGAGAGAAGGAACACACAAGACTACACAAACTGAGCACTTTTAAGGGTTTTAACTTTGTATTGAAACTGTTTTAGTTTTCACAGTGTCCATTGTTTCCTTTTTTGTTTGTTTTGTAACTTTTGCTTTGACCTAGAGCAAAACACAAGCCCTAATCCTAACCCAAATGATTTTCAATTGCTGTTAAGATTGAGATTTCCTTTATTTCAGAGTTGTATAAGAAGTCACACAACAGTAGGAGCTAGCCGCAGAAATAAAAAAAGGTCTCGTTATGATTCTCAAATCATTAATGATGTAGAATTAAACCAAGTTTTCTATTCAGCTATTATGGTCCCAGCTGGATTTGTCTGGATTTGCATATCTGGCAACCTGAGTCAGGGAGAGTGGGAGAGGACTGCAGAATATTGGCCGTGAATGCAGTACCACTTTTGGTCAGATTTTCACATATTTCTCTTGTAATGAAGACACAAAGTGTGAAAAGTATAAACATATGGAGCAAGGGCGTCAATTTTGCGGCCAAGAGATTTGATACGGCCGGCAGCTCATTTATGTAAAATGATGATAATGATAAAAAAAAATAATAATCATTTGCATCAAGTGTCGGGTTTTACAAAAAAAGTGGACTATTTCTTATTTGCTCACGGAGGCGGATGAAACACCGGTATGCAAGCGGCAGTGCTGAAGGAATACCATCTTAAACTACGAGACTCTGCAAAAAATACAGCAATTTGAGCTTTTTAACTGTAATCTACCTACTGCACCTTTGTGAGCAAGTTTTCTCTGTAATGAGCCTCAATAAAACAAAGCTGCACTCAAAGTTAACACACAAATATTAATATTGTGAAATGCCTTTCGCAATGTCTTATTGTCATGTTATGTCATTGTCTTCCCCTTTATTAATCAATTTCTACGCCTCTTTTTAGAGCCACTTTGTCAAGAAATAACCACATAATTTAATGCATTTTAAAGTTTGAAAATAGCATGTTATAAATACAGTTGAAAAGCCCAAAGATAAAAAATGTCTGTCTTTTCAGTACCTCGCCCCTGTAGACTAGATATTGTTAAAGAGCAATTACTAAACTCCAAGGTCTTGTATCAATGGAACCAATTGTTAGAACTTTTCTGAAAGACCTGGAAATGCATTTTGTACATACTTTCAATCCTTCATTAGACAGTTTCAAACGTCGACTCCACACGCTTAGATACACACGTGTTCTACATTTGGTGGTGTGCATCTCTGTCATACAGTCACTACATCACCATTATATTGCTTTTGTATGTTCATGATCGCCTTGTGTGATTGTATCTTGTTTTGTTCAGCACTTGGACACGCCTTGTGTGTGAATTGTGCTATACAAATAAACTTGCCTTGCCTTTCATCACCACAACAGCCACAGCTTCTCCAAACTCACACTGGACCTCTGTATTACGTCCAACAATGTGGGCTTTGCAAACGAACACATGATTACAGTCAGATCAGTGGGACGTGCAGTTACAGCAATTCAACCTCAACCTCAGAAACTCATTACAACGGGACTCGTAGGCTGCATGTGAAATCACCGAGCGCTGATACGGGCCTCAGAACAGGCACCCATTTTCATTCACGCATTTCATTTTTGCCAAGCTGCCCGCGATATTAACCCCGCTAATTACGACAGCAGCCTGTACAGCCGCTGGGAGGAGACGCAGAGACCTTCGGGCATACCGGACACCTCACTCTCTCTCTTTCTGTCTTACTGTTATTGTTATAAAGCGGCACGTGTGAAGGCGATGGGACACTCAGGGAGAAACACTGCTGAACTAATGTGTGGCAATGCGTGTCATTACTGGTGCCGCTTTGGACGGGATTGTCTGTTGGGAGGAAAATTGAGGTCTCAGTGAAAAACGTTTGTGTTTGCTCCGTGCCCCCAGACCTTACAGGCAGCTGGTGATATGGAAGAATTTATTGTCAAAAACATATCAGACGCTTTTTGAAAATCAGACAAAAAAGACAGATGACTACAGAAGAGACGAGCTCAGTCCAGGCATACGGATGTTCCACAGAATGACCCTCCATCCATTTTTTTTTCTGCTTTATCCGTTGCCCGGTCACAGGGGCAGCAGTCTGAGCAGAGATGCCCAGACTTCCCCATCCACACACACTTTCTCCAGCTCATCTGGGGGAATCCTGAGGCGTTCCTAGGCCAGCTCATCCCTCCAACTTGGGTCTTGCCCAAGCCACCTGTTGACAAGGAGGAGTAGCGCCTCCATACCGAGCTCCTTTCATGTGACCCAGCTCACCTTTTTTCTCCCGGTGCGCCCAGCTACTCTGCGGAAGGATACGCATGTTGCCCAAAGCTCATGACAAGAGGTGAGGGTGGGAAGTGGATTGATCGATAAATAAAGAGTTTTCCCTTTGGACTCAGCTACCTAAGTCTGATACAGCTCTGACTGCAGACGCTGCTCCCTCTTCACCACAACAGTGTGATATTGCTCTGACTACAGACGCTGCTCCTTCTTCACCACAACAGTCCGATACAGTGACCGTATCACTGCCCTCGCTGCACCGACCAGTCAATCCATCCTTCCCTCACTCGTGAACAAGACCCCGAGATTCTTGAACTCCTCCACTTGAGGAAGAACCTCTGTCCCAGGAGACGGCAAGGCGTCTTTTCCGGTCGAGCACCAGGGGCTCGGATTTGGAGGTGCTGATCTTTATCCCTGTCGCTTCACACTCGATTACAAACTGCCCTAGTGTCTGTTGAGTTGTTGAAGCCAACAAGAGAACATCGACCACAAACAACAGAGATGAAACCCAGACCCACAGAATACGCTCTCAGTTATGCAATACAGAATATATAAACCACCTTCCATCCGAGTGGTTTAGTTTATTAAATGTGATACGGCCATGTGGGAGTAAAAAGCCGTTGACATTTGGAGCTTGACCTTTTGCACCTGATCCACTTAAACCTGGGAAAGCCTGTTTTCTGTTGAATGAACCAAAACAAAGCATCGTTTTACTTGTATTATGTATGAGGTAAGATCTGCGGACACTCAGAAAGAAATGTCAGTAACCTACGTTTAGTTCTGTCTGTCGTGCTTTGGTAGCTTTGATGGCACTTTTTTTTTTTTTTAAATATAAAACATTGCTATTTGATTTAAAATGAGTTTATTACATTTTGTCTGTAAACTAGAATTGTAGCCACGGCTTCCCTGGGGCAGTCCAATGGGAGTATTGCTGTCACACACAGTATTCTCCTCCAGGAAATGGTATTGGTCATGTTTTTTTTTCCATGAGGAGGGGCTATTTGAAATACATTACTTTAAAAATACAAGCAATTTCTAAATTAATGTATGCCAGTAAGCACATTCCCAGTTTGTGACTTACTATTACTTGTAATTGGCATTAAAATAATTCGGAGTCTGATTCTACAACGCAGTTCACCTTGCTCTTTCGCCATTTTTTGTGTGATTCTTTTCCCGCTTGCTTTTTCAACAACTTGCTTCTCAAGTACAAAAAACATATACAACATCACAAAACCGCTAGTCTGACATGACACTTACCTTTATTTGAAAAAAAAAACTTGAGTGGCTTATGTGCATCGCAGTGATTAGTTCAAAGGACTACAGTGGTCTTCCCGTAGCCCTCAGTTCTTCTCCTGCCCCCCACTGCTCTGCGAACGCACGGCTTTTGACAGCTGCAGCAGCGCTCAGACCTACAACGAACAGATTTGATATATCTGCGTTTGCACCTGAGCAGTCGTGAGTTCAGGTGGTTCGAAAAGTGTATGAAGTGTAAACATGTAGCTGCTACTTTGTGGATTTAGCCTGGCACTAGTTAATTCTTAAACTTAACCCCCGCGGTTAATGAACGATCACTGTGTTGTTAAATGTACATGATAGCGCACAGGGCCAAAAACATGCATTGTTTTCAAAAAATTATTTACACTTAAAGTTGCAGACATCAATTTAAATCCCACGGCCAACAGGGACTGCGTTGAAGACCTCTGCTAAAGATTATAATATATAGATTTTTCATTGTGCTAATACAGCCTAAACATGAAGCCGTTCTCGTATGTGACCTTTGAGTGGCAGAGTGGTTATCTGGTGGCTGCCTGACCATCTGCTATTCAGGTGGCAGGTCAGTACACGCGTATGTCCTTTCTCATCTCCCGTAGACACGCTCTCACACATGGCGCATACAAATCTATCTGTAGCCCTTATAGCTCCTCTTGTTTCCTCTCATTGTCACTCCAGCTGGTGGTTGTGGGTACGGGCTGTCTCTCCCTGGTGCGGAGGAGGCGAGATCGGAGAAAGAAGAGAGAGGAGAGGACGAACGGATGAATAAAAGATCACAGGCTAAAGCGATCACCCTATTCTGCTTTCCCGCCATGGAGAAAGTCTGACGCACATGCACATGAAATGAAAAATGCCATAGAGACGAAACAGTGTGTGAGAGAGAGGGGAGAGAGATCGGCCCTGCACATAATTCTAAAAAAAAAAATACTTCAAAAATGGCTTTGAACACACGGTTTTGAGTGGATTTTTTTTTTTCTCTCTGGTGGTTGGATGTTGCTGTCATCTACACACTAATGCAAAGGCGTTGTAAAATATAAAGTATGGTTTTTATTCAGTGAGGTTACATAACGACAGTTATTGATGAAGCATTCTCAAAACAATTATTCCATCAAATTTTGTTTTCCTAATAGATTACCTTTTTGTTGTTTTAACCCATTTGACCCCTCGACATTTGGCTTTCAACAAACGCATAGTTTTCTTTTGTCTATTTTGTTATTGATTTTAGTAGTTCTCTATCTCTTATTTCACATCCAGGATCAAGAATTTTGGGAAAATACTCTGAACTCTGGTGCCTAAATGGCTTATATTATTTGTGTATTATTAATTTTATTTTTATTTTTTCAGTAGTATTTATTAATTTGAGCATTTATTTACAGTATATCACAGTGGCCATTTAAAACTTTCAATTTTCATGAAACATTTAAAAATAAGGTACATACAATAAAATACAAAACTTACATAAAACTATTCATACTTTTTATCTATTTTTTTCATTTTCTGTCATTTTCATTTTTTTAGGGCTAAACTAAACTGTTCTTTCTGGTATACCTACACTGATATACACACACATTCACGAATCCACATTAAATAACAAACATTTCTGCTAGCTTTTACACACTTCGATGAGAGAGCACCGAGTTGTGACTGGCTGGTCAGTTTCCATGGTGACGCTGACACTGCGATAATACAGCAATATTTTCCTGTTGGTTTTTCAGACTCCACTTATTTACTGTCAAATTCCCACCTCCAGGCAGGCGGTGCGAAGGTCACTCGTTTACCCAGGATCAGGGCTTGTTGGTGGGGTGGATGGATGCCAGCGCTCCCCCACTGTTTCTCCACTGTCCCCCTGCAGACGTGTGACCCTCGCGTGGGAATACACAGTCATGGTGCTGACCTATTAAACTATAATTACCCCTAATGTGAGATGTAACTCATGCTAATCCTGCTTGGCTGTGATATAACCATTTTGAATGTCACCCATGAAATTAGTTTTGCAAAAAAAAAAAGACTGTCTATTTCTACATTATGTTTTGCAAAAGGCATACTTCTGAATTACTGGTATACTCCCTGTTTTATGTATGTACTGTGTATGTGTTTTACTGCAAATGGCAAATGTTAATAAATCTGTATAATGTTTGTATAAGGTCTTGAAATTACTTTTTTTATGGTGAGCTAGAATATGTTTTGTTTCCTCTTTCTTGATGATTGCTTGTGTTACATAGAGTTTAGTCATCCAGACGGCTCTTTTGTTCATACAATCCAAAAAAATGTGTCCATTCAACTTCAAACAAATGCTGAGATTGGCTACAGGTGAAGTTGACTCATAAGCTTGTAAAAAAAAACACAAATACAACAGCACATGTCACTGTGCTTGTACTGAGTCTGTACATTGATTTCACATGTTAAGTTTTGTTTCTACGTTTTTCAGAAATGAATTCACATTTGAACAATATTCTAATATTTACGTCTGCTCTGAGAAACCACTGGGCAAATTTACAAGCTGACTTTATAAATTGTCTCTTTTTTTATTCTATTATTTTATTATACGGACCAATTTACTTCATGACAGAAATAGAGTTTCACCTGTACATTTCAAAATTAAATTCTAGAGTTATATATTACATATTTTGCAAAGTTGAATTTTGGCTAGAGCGGTCCTGAATTTACTGCCTGTTATTTAAGCAGGAAAGTCCCTTTGATATTTCAGAATCTCATTTTCAGGGGAGACCTGGTCCATTGAGAAGGAATTTTTTTTAACACGTTTTTAGTGGTAGGGGAACCGGAGCACTGGGAGGAAACCTTGAAAGGTCTTGTCTGGGGCAGCCACAGTGCTGTCGAATTAATGTAATTCAGACCCATTAGGTTACCGTGGGAACTGCTGGTTCTGTTCACATCACAAAGCCTTATGTTACATGGATAACCTCCGTCCGTCCGTCCGTTTTCTTCCGCTTCATCCGTTGCCGGGTCGCGGGGGCAGCAGTCTAAGCAGAGACGCCCAGACTTCCCTATCCACACACACTTCCTCCAGCTCGTCCGGGGGGACCCCAAGGCGTTCCCAGGCCAGCTGAGAGACATAGTCCCTCCAGCGTGTCCTGGGTCTTCCCCGGGGCCTCCTCCCGGTGGGACTTGCCCGGAACACCTCCCCAGGGAGGCGTCCAGGAGGCATCCGGAATAGATGCCCGAGCCACCTCCACTGGTTCCTCTCGACGTGGAGTAGCAGCGGCTCTACTTCGAGCTCCTCCCGTGTGACTGAGCTCCTCACCCTATCTCTAAGGGAGCGCCCAGCCACTCTGCGGAGGAAGCTCATTTCGACCGCTTGTATCCGCGATCTCGTTCTTTCGGTCATTACCCAAAGCTCATGACCATAGGAGAGGGAGGGAACGAAGATTGACCGGTAAATTGAGAGCTTTGCCTTTCGGCTCAGCTCCCTCTTTACCACAACGGTCCGATACAGCGACCGCATCACTGCGCACGCTGCACTGATCCGCCTGTCAATCTCACGCTCCATCCTTCCCTCACTCGTGAACAAGACCCCGAGATACTTGAACTCCTCCACTTGAGGAAGGACCTCTCCACCCATGGATAACCTTTATTGTGTCAAATTGTTAGTCATCAGGATAGTTAGGACAACAATGCAAAAGAAATCATCTGTTCTGACTCATCTAACAGCCGTATTATGTCAAATTGAGTTTTGTCTAGAAAGTCTATAAGTAACGTCTCCAAGGCTGAGTGACTTTGTGATTATACTGTTATAGGGAGTCCAGTTAATAATTATGCGTCAATGTGTGTTAGTATGAGTCTCGCTCAGTCTCGTTCAGTTGCGACTCGTTAGAGATTGTGTTGCATCATTCACTCACAAAATCCTGTGTTGTTGACTGATGTAAGAGAAGTCAAAAAAGACGCAATAATTTGTGCATGAAAGGGTTTATGTAACATAGAGCCGCATCAGTTCCATGGAAGCTGAAATATGCAAAGAGAAAGTCAGTTTCTGTGTTGAAGCATTATCATTTTTTAGGCCAAGTAAGTTTATTTGTATAGCACAGTTCACACGTAAGGCAACTCAAAGGGCTTGACAAAACCATATCAGTGCACAGTGAGGACATTTCAGTGTTGCAGCATCAGTTTTGGGCAAGTTACATCAAAAACTTAACTAAAAGTAACCTGAAACTAATCATAAATCATGAATGTATAATATAAACAACAATGGACCCAATACTGACCCCTGGGGGTATCCACAGAACCCTGTCATTGTCTCTGAATCAGTGCCATCATCGTGGACTCTGTAACTAGATACAGAGGGCCACAATTGGCTCGCAGGCCTTAGTTTGCAGTAAATACTTCTTTAATGTGGCTTTATATCTGACCCTGGCTGTGTTTTTTCTGATTCACACGTTTGCTCAGGGCTTAAATAGCAATGTGCCAATTGAATAAATGTGTTGAAGAAGAAGTTGAACATCCTCGCGGCACTAGAGCGTTTCCGTCACGCTGGTTGAAATCCTAGGTTCTTGTTAAACAGAGTGAGCTGTCAGGCAGAACGTGAACATATTGTCCTCCAGGCTGATGCCATTGAAGCCGAGAAATGACTATTTTAGTGAATTTGACAAAAGTGCCACGCAGGATGATCAGGAGAGAGTATCTTCAAAGGTGGTGGTGCAGAGAGTAACAGTGGTGTTCACGGAGACATGTGTGAGTTATTTCACATTAAATAAAAAAATAAAAAAACATAACTTAAATATCACCAGATTAAAGAACATGAAATTATGGACAGTTTGTTTGGATGACATCATAGACTGTATACGGCTCTGTATATGTCTCCACCCAATTTCATCTTCAATTTAATTTAATTCAATTCAGTTTATTTTTGTAAAACGTTAGATCCCAACAGAACAGTAAGTCTTTACAATATTGTTGATTCCTCAAGGGCAGATCAGAGAATCAAAAAGCACTGTGATAAATGATGATTAATACACAATGATAAATATGTTCATTCTGATTGATTGCCGTGAAGCAGACCAGACTTTCCCTTTGTCAGTGTGACATCAGCTTCTGAGCCCCAATGACAAAAAAATCAAATCAAGTCATTTCAAACATGTATCTATTGTATTGTTACAAATCCTTTGACTCTATAGGGAAACACATTTAAAGGGACTGTGTGTAATATGCACCCTGAGAGGTCTAATAAAGTCAATACAATTAAAGTATTCTTGTTTGTGAGATTTCAAACTCCCAAGTACTGATGCAGACCACCTGGAGATACTGGAGATACGCTAGAAACAGTTCAAACTCTAACTGTAAAATAATTACTTGTATTTTCATGTTCACTACTACATCATTCAAACTGTAATTTTGAGGCATTTCTATTCATATGAGAATGTGAAATATCCAGGTGCCACAGCCCTTCACTAAAACATGCAGAAACAAGAGCCAGGCCCAAGATGTTTTATTTGGTAAAAAATATAAATAAGAATGTTAAAGTGTGAGACCTCTAGCATTGCAGCCATCCAGGAGCTTACTCCACTATACAGGATCATATTCAAGAAATTATTTGTGTTTTTCATACATAATCATTCAAACCATTGGGCATCTGTTGAAGAGCCATTATTGCGGGAACAAACTGACAGCGGCAATTTTACCCCAGTGATTTTCAAAACCGCTGATCGGTGTAATTTAGCGACTGCATGTGTTCAACTCAAATTTGCCGTCATTTTTCTACATTTACAGTCAAAACACCTCGCACCAGGTTATTGCTGAAGAAACAGAGACGAGCAAAGACGAGGATATAACTGAGCTGTCATCTCCCAAAGTAACACAAATATTTACTTAACCGCTAATGCACAAATTCTAAAATAGTAATAGGGAATTCTAACATACCAGTGGCTCAAAAGTATAGCAGCCTTGATAAGTTCATATATACAGTATATAATTTAAATTCATGATCATTTTACCATTGTGAATACTCTCAAAACCTGCATTGCCGTTTAAACCAGTAATATGTATGTATGGTTTTGCAAAGTCAAAAAGCAGGTCCTGAAAAGCAGGTTGCATTCATATTGTAGAATTCTATTTCAATTGGAGGTTGGGTACAACTGGGAATAAGCCATTTGTGTGGGATTCTCAAACCTTGAATATTGGCGGTACAAAGTGACGGTACAAAGTGACGGTACAAAGTGACGGTACAAAGTGACGGTGCAAAGTGACGGTGCAAAGTGACGATACAGAGTGACGGTACAAAGTGACGGTACAAAGTGACGGTGCAAAGTGACGGTGCAAAGTGACGATACAGAGTGACGGTGCAAAGTGACGGTGCAAAGTGACAGTACAAAGTGACGGTGCAAAGTGACGGTGCAAAGTGACGGTACAAAGTGACGGTACAAAGTGACGGTACAGAGTGACGGTACAGAGTGACGGTGCAAAGTGACGGTGCAAAGTGACGGTGCAAAGTGACGGTGCATAGTGACGGTGCAAAGTGACGGTGCAAAGTGACGGTACAAAGTGACGGTGCAAAGTGACGGTACAAAGTGACGGTACAGAGTGACGGTACAAAGTGACGGTACAGAGTGACGGTACAGAGTGACGGTACAGAGTGACGGTGCAAAGTGACGGTGCAAAGTGACGGTGTAAAGTGACGGTGCAAAGTGACGGTACAAAGTGACGGTGCAAATTGACGGTGCAAAGTGACGGTACAAAGTGACGGTGCAAAGTGACGGTGCAAAGTGACGGTGCAAAGTGACGGTGCAAAGTGACGGTGCAAAGTGACGGTACAAAGTGACGGTACAAAGTGACGGTACAAAGTGACGGTACAAAGTGACGGTACAAAGTGACGGTACAGAGTGACGGTGCAAAGTGACGGTGCAAAGTGACGGTACAAAGTGACGGTACAGAGTGACGGTACAGAGTGACGGTACAGAGTGACGGTGCAAAGTGACGGTACAAAGTGACGGTAGAAAGTGACGGTACAGAGTGACGGTGCAAAGTGACGGTGCAAAGTGACGGTACAAAGTGACGGTACAAAGTGACGGTACAAAGTGACGGTACAGAGTGACGGTGCAAAGGGACGGTGCAAAGTGACGGTACAAAGTGACGGTACAGAGTGACGGTGCAAAGTGACGGTGCAAAGTGACGGTACAAAGTGACGGTACAGAGTGACGGTGCAAAGTGACGGTACAGAGTGACGGTACAAAGTGACGGTGCAAAGTGAGGGTACAAAGTGACGGTACAGAGTGACGGTGCAAAGTGACGGTACAGAGTGACGGTGCAAAGTGACGGTACAAAGTGACGGTGCAAAGTGAGGGTACAAAGTGACGGTACAGAGTGACGGTGCAAAGTGACGGTACAGAGTGACGGTGCAAAGTGACAGTACAAAGTGACGGTACAAAGTGACGGTACAGAGTGACGGTGCAAAGTGACGGTACAGAGTGACGGTACAAAGTGACGGTGCAAAGTGAGGGTACAAAGTGACGGTACAGAGTGACGGTGCAAAGTGACGGTACAGAGTGGCGGTGCAAAGTGACGGTACAGAGTGACGGTGCAAAGTGACGGTACAGAGTGACGGTGCAAAGTGACGGTGCAAAGTGACGGTGCAAAGTGACGGTACAAAGTGACGGTACAGAGTGACGGTGCAAAGTGACGGTGCAAAGTGACGGTACAAAGTGACGTACAGAGTGACGGTGAAAAGTGACGGTGCAAAGTGACGGTGCAAAGTGACGGTACAAAGTGACGGTACAAAGTGACGGTACAGAGTGACGGTGCAAAGTGACGGTGCAAAGTGACGGTACAAAGTGACGGTACAGAGTGACGGTACAGAGTGACGGTACAGAGTGACGGTGCAAAGTGACGGTACAAAGTGACGGTAGAAAGTGACGGTACAGAGTGACGGTGCAAAGTGACGGTGCAAAGTGACGGTACAAAGTGACGGTACAAAGTGACGGTACAGAGTGACGGTGCAAAGGGACGGTGCAAAGTGACGGTACAAAGTGACGGTACAAAGTGACGGTACAGAGTGACGGTGCAAAGTGACGGTGCAAAGTGACGGTACAAAGTGACGGTACAGAGTGACGGTGCAAAGTGACGGTACAGAGTGACGGTACAAAGTGACGGTGCAAAGTGAGGGTACAAAGTGAGGTACAGAGTGACGGTGCAAAGTGACGGTACAGAGTGACGGTGCAAAGTGACGGTACAAAGTGACGGTGCAAAGTGAGGGTACAAAGTGACGGTACAAAGTGACGGTACAAAGTGACGGTGCAAAGTGACGGTACAGAGTGACGGTGCAAAGTGACGGTACAAAGTGACGGTACAAAGTGACGGTACAGAGTGACGGTACAGAGTGACGGTACAGAGTGACGGTACAGAGTGACGGTACAGAGTGACGGTACAAAGTGACGGTGCAAAGTGAGGGTACAAAGTGACGGTACAGAGTGACGGTGCAAAGTGACGGTACAGAGTGGCGGTGCAAAGTGACGGTACAAAGTGACGGTACAAAGTGACGGTACAAAGTGACGGTACAAAGTGACGGTACAAAGTGACGGTACAGAGTGACGGTGCAAAGTGACGGTACAGAGTGACGGTGCAAAGTGACGGTACAAAGTGACGGTACAGAGTGACGGTGCAAAGTGACGGTACAGAGTGACGGTGCAAAGTGACGGTACAAAGTGACGGTACAGAGTGACGGTGCAAAGTGACGGTACAGAGTGACGGTGCAAAGTGACGGTACAAAGTGACGGTACAGAGTGACGGTGCAAAGTGACGGTGCAAAGTGACGGTACAAAGTGACGTACAGAGTGACGGTGCAAAGTGACGGTGCAAAGTGACGGTGCAAAGTGACGGTACAAAGTGACGGTACAAAGTGACGGTACAAAGTGACGTACAAAGTGACGTACAGAGTGACGGTGCAAAGTGACGGTGCAAAGTGACGGTGCAAAGTGACGGTGCAAAGTGACGGTGCAAAGTGACGGTACAAAGTGACGGTACAAAGTGACGGTACAAAGTGACGGTACAGAGTGACGGTGCAAAGTGACGGTGCAAAGTGACGGTGCAGAGTGACGGTGCAAAGTGACGGTGCAAAGTTACGGTGCAAAGTGGCTGTACAGGGTGACGGTGCAAAGTGACGGTACAAAGTGACAGTACAAAGTGGCCAAAAGCAGAAAGTATAGGCTCAGTGGAACATTGTGATATCGTATGAACACAACCTATACAAGACCATTGCAACCCACAGACAAGCAGATAATAGTTGAGTTCAAAGAATGTGATTAAAGCATTAATGTGTAGGTTGATGAAACAGTGGATCCACTGATGTGAAATTAGATTTGAGTGTTTTCCGCGATCTTTCCTGAGGTAGAGGTGAGGTCTTGTCGTTTCTCATGGTGCCGTCGCACGTCAAGTCTTTTGGTATGATTCACAGGGCCAGTATCAGGTTGCCATGGCGCTCTAATTATGGGTCGTTTTGATGGCTGTGATGGCTGCAGTGCCTGGTCGTGATTATTAAGGATTTTGGATTGAAAAAGGAAATGGATTCATTTATGTGATTTTATATCGTTGTATACATTTGTGAAAAATGTCTTTTATCAGATGAGTTCATTAACTGTATATTAGTATATGTGAGTTTTTCAGATTCCGTTTCTTTACCTGAAACCTACCAATCTCCATGACGATAAGATGATCAGCTCTGCGGAAAGGCAGAGTCACTCACAGCATGAATACAGACAGAGCACAGACATCTCTATAATAGATATAGAGCGTTGTAAAGCCCTACTACACAATTCACATGAGATCATATGAGTAGGTGCTCATAAGTTCATCATTGCATGTTGCTCAAATATTTAAAAAAAATCCATTTAAATGTGCAATGGAAACCACCTCACTTCTTTTACTACGAATTAGGTTTTTTGTTGTTGTATAGCACCGTTCATACACAAGGCAACTCAAAGTGCTTAACAAAAAAAGAAAAGAAACTAATATATAGACGGACATGAAATAATTAAAAATAAAATAAAAAATGGCATGGACATTCTTCAGTTGTATGCACAGAAAAACAGAAGTCAAGTAGAAGAACACAGAGTAGTTGGACACAGAGTCTAATTCTGTCTCACATTTTCAGGAAGACTGTTACTGAAATGAGTAACAGTAACGATTTCCTATCGGCCTGACAGAATGTTTTGGGCCTTTTTTTTTCAACCGGTTATGTTTTCTATGTGGCCATACCTGCATTTGAAAGCCAGACCCTGTCAGACCTCTAAAGCAGGGCAGGGGTGTCTACAGCTTTAAAATGCCAAACTGTTGTTGTGTACTTCGGCAAGACACTTCACCCACATTGCCTAGAATTAGTCTGGTGTGTGTGTGTGTGTGTGAATGACAGGTTGCCTCGCTTCTATCAGTGTGCCCCAGGGCAGCTGTGGCTACAGTAGACGTTTATCACCACCATCTTTGGAGTGGATGATTCATGATTGTCAAAGCATCTTTGAGTGTCCAAAAGCACAATATAAAACCAATGCATTGTTTTTAAGTCTCCAGAACAAGACAATAAATAAACCCCTAGTCCTGTTTTGGAAAAAATGATTATTTTTTTTTATCAATTTAAGATATGTGCCAGTACAGCCAGACAACTGGGCCGGAGTGGCTTACTAGTTCCCTTTGCGCCAATCACAAAATAACTTAACCCAATAGAAGGATTTTTTTCCTTTACAAGTTTACAATTTTCAACCAATCACTATTTGAAGCATGTACATCTGTCTGTTAAGTTATGTCGATCTGATTAAGTAATCTATCAAAATCAGAATCAGAATCATTTTTTTTGCCACGTAAGTAACAACCACTAGGAAATTGTTTTGGCAGGCGTGCCACTTCGCCATTTGCGGCGCTGTGTAATCTATGTGCACATTAGAAATAAACATGCTTACTTACTTAGTCGTTGAAAAGTATTTTGAATATAAATATGTATATAGTGCAACAGGTTGACCGTAGTTTATATTAACATGGAATATAATTATTTATTTATGTATTTATTCATTTATCTAACACAGTAGCAACACTTATTAAATGATAATAATAAAATATCTGTAATTTGACGTATTTTACGACATATGAGCAACACAATGTATTTGATTGAGTTCTTCTTCATATTCGGGTATAGAAATTATCTATAGTGGGAAAAAAATGCTGTCACAATCACTTCCTTGCAAAACTCCTAGACTAAATAAGGATGAATGAATGGTTGGGTTGTCTTTGGAGACAGTTGAAAACATTTAATTTTCATGATTTTCTGGAGACTTTCTGTTCGTCTCCGAGCTCTGAGTGTGATGTTCAGGCTTATTAAATCATATTGTTCTGAAACAGAGGCCTCCTAGAGAGAGCTCAGCTGGAGGTGAGCGCTGCGGGCATTAATGACCACGCAGCAAACACCAGTTAATATTTATACATTCACTAATGAGACTGTAATATCTGAGGCATCATCACATCAGCTGAGTGTCTAAAATTTAACTTCTCAAATTCTCAAATATGAATGTACTTATAAAGGCTAGTTTAATCACATTGACGACGTAGTTTGCTAATTTTTATCTGTACTTACTTTTCTAATACACCAAAAACCTTTAATTGTTTTGTTCAGTGGTCCCTCGTTCATTGTTATGTTCTAAAACTAACCTGTGTTCAGCGATATCAGCGAGTTAGCAGTCATATATTTCAATGCAGTAAAACCCCTCACCCCACACGTACTGTATATCCAACCTGTTCATTGTAGGTCTGAGCGTTACTGCAGCTGTCAAAAGCCGTGCATGCACAGTCAAATACAGATGTAGAGTACACCGAG
The DNA here is from genome assembly GCA_964034765.1 of Knipowitschia caucasica. Classification (NCBI taxonomy): domain Eukaryota; kingdom Metazoa; phylum Chordata; class Actinopteri; order Gobiiformes; family Gobiidae; genus Knipowitschia; species Knipowitschia caucasica. The sequence continues at coordinate 22,874,878 of OZ035836.1, read as the reverse complement.
CAGGAACTTCTTAGGAATTGAACTGCGCTTCTTGACGGAGGTTCAGACTTTGCGGGCGCTTTTTTCTAGTTACATGGCAGATGCAATGAAAACACACATCTTGATAGTTCACTTCACCTACTACAAGTCAAATGCACATGATAAATTGAAGGGGAAAATAAAGTATAAGTTAACTTAAAGATGCAGTAAGCGATTTTGTTAGCTTAGCCGTAGCACCAACTGGAAACCACTCCCCCCTCGCCTCTCCTCCAAACCAAGCATCCAGCATTTTATTTTCTTTGTCAAAACAGGGAGAGTGGGTGGCAAACGTGAAATTGGCATTTTCTGTTCAGTCCTTTTAGTTTTTAGAAAATAATCCGATGACTTAGGTGCGTGCACTCACGAGAAACAGGAAGAGGGTGAAGGAGGGTAAACGCATCCCATTGGTTCGTTGGGGATGAACGAATCCCATTGGTTTATTTTTATTGGTCCGCTCCAGAATATTTTTTATTAATTTTTGGAGAATATAGGCATCTGGTCAATTCCATTTCTATTTCAAAACACAAGATAACTTGACTACTTTTAGGTTTTAGGGACGTTTTCCCACATTATTTTTTAAAAATGCGTCTGGATAAAATCACTGACTGCATCTTTAACTCAATGGAAAAGTTTTAATTTTGGTAACAAATGATGAATGAGAAAAATAGCTTACTTCTTTCACCCAGTCACAAAGTTTTTCGTATTTTTACTGGTAGAGGGTCCTCCAATCTGCCCTATCCCATTGTCCATTTTTTATCTAATTGATTGAAAAACCGGGGAACATCAAAGATACATTTTCTTTTAGAATTTCCGAAGAAAAATTAGGCAGACGTAGCATGGATGTGCGCTTTTTACAAACTTGGATCTCAGCCATGAAGATTACACTATTTAAAGAAAACAGCACCCTCTTCATCACCAAATAAATAACTTTTTCCTCTCACAATTCAGTCTACTAACAATTTGGAATCACTTATAAGACTTCATTGCTATTGGACAACCTCCCAGAATCCAAATCAATATTTAACGCACAAAGAAATAGCTTGCCTGCTTTTCTAATTCTTGGCGGTGTTCATGCATATACATCCTTCCTCCCCGGATCATCTCCTCTTTGTGTTGATGCGTGTTTTTAGGATCCGTTTGATTGATTTTTCTTGTGTTTTGTGATATCTCTGCCCAGTGAGAGCACCGCAACACAAACGCTTCATGTATTTCGCTGCGTACGGATCATCGAGCAGCACCGTTTTCAAACGTCTTCTCAAAAAAATAAAAAAAACTGCATGGCATTTCCCTGTCAGTTTTTGATATTCGAACATACGTGTATGTATATATATATAGCTGTTGCCCTATGGCTTTGGCGATATGGACAGGATTTCCTGGCATATGAAACAGACTGTGTCAGACCGTGATATTGTGTGGGGAAGAGATCATTTGCGTTTGTGTGTTGTGCGATCTGCCAAGTAAACAGGGCTTTGAGAGTGATTCCAGCAGCAAACATTCAGGATATTACAATGCACTGGGTTAGATTATTGTATTTTGGCGCCTTTTGTATATTTGTGGTGCAGACTATGAGACACTGCACTGGTGAAAGTAGCCAGACGGATTGCAGGGATGTGAATTTCTTTATGTGTAAATGTTCACTTAGTTACATTCATCATGATGAAAAGTCCACTTCAGCTTCACATGTCTTAAACAATATTCTTCTGTTGGCTAATACACAGGCTGAACAGTAACAATAATAAGTATATTTTGTATGTGCTCAAAACTAACTGTATTTGCTAAACAACAGTGTGCCAAGTTTCTGTGGGTGGGACTTGGAGGAGGACGGTGCATGGTTGGTGGCATGGCTCTCTCTCTGGCAGCCCCGGTGCGGCCTGCGCACTCTCTGCGTCCTCCGCGCACTGTGTTTGCGGTGGCGCTGCTGCCTTGCCAGGGCCCTGTTGCTCCACCACACACAGGCGGCTGTGCAGCTCCTCGGTGGAAACTTTCACTTACGGATTCATTCTTTGCCTTAGGACGAGACGTCTATACTGTTAAAGGTGATAGCCGGCAATTCATCAAGATGGCATCAGACAAAACGAGGTACAGTATATTATCACCAAGTTCATTTCGCAAAGCTAGACAGCTTTTGGCGACACAGTGGATAGCCCTCTTGCTTTCCAGCATGAAGGTCCTGGGTTCGAAGCCCCTTACCCAAATGGGGCTTTTATGAGTAGAGTTTGCATGTTCTTCCCGTGTTTGCATACGTCTCCTCTGGGTGCACCGGTTTCCCCCACCACTTAAAACATGTACAATAGGCCTGTCTTGTGCCTCCTGTACACCGACCCCCGCTCCCATCTCTGTGTGGAGTGAGAGACAAATGCCCACAACAATTGTAAAACGCTTTGTGACTCTGGTCTGCGAAAGGCGCTATATAAATAAAGATTTCTTACCTACATTATTTGTGTCTTTTGGCTCCCCTCTGTGCTGAACATAGTGAGGGGCCCGGGTGGCGTTCAAACAGGGCCTTTCTGGAACTCATAATCCACTCTGTTGAGAAATGACTCGTGGCCAATTAGACGAGTTCATCTAAAGAGGTGTTGGAGAAGGAATATACTCTGGATTTTAGAAAAGGTTTAATGACAAAATACAGAATACATGTGTCAAATTCAGGCTTAATGTAAGCGTGGGTCTAAAACATAGTAGGAAAAGCAGATCAAGATCCAAAGGCAGTGTCCTTCTTATAGTAGCGATGACGAATAGGAAAATCAGTCCATACATTTCACGTTTCACCATACATGGCAGGAACCACAGACCCGGGCTCTTTATATATGGTACACACAGGGCCTCCTGGTGTTGTCTCCATGTAAACATTCAGATGCATGTAACACAGAGCAGATATCATCATTCCACCATCAGTGGCAGTGTACATCTCCAAGTTTTGTCTCACCAGAGTGTGTCTGTCTATAGCTGCCATCTTGCCATTATTGACTGTTTTGAATACATGCAGTTACATAAATACATACATAACAAACAAACAAACAGTTACTCCATCTTTAAGAAGTTAGTCTATTACATCATGCTGCATATCCCTCCATTCATCACTCTCTTAAGTGGTCAACTTGTCTTGTCCAAGGAACAACTTTAATCCACCTATTGGAGATTTAACAGACCAGATTAGAATGATGTGTGTGTACATTTTTAATTCATTTAATTCTAACCGAAAAATGACATGTTTTCTCTCAGCAAGCTGCATTTATTCGTCTGGATCAATCGTCAGCCCAGTTAAAATCCTCTTTCCCTGTTATATTTGTGTCTATACTCAAAAGGCTTGTTGTGCTTTATGACTGTATGTTGACGTCATGTCCCGCAGCGCCGCACTGGGACCTTTACAGAGCTAAAGACTGTGTCCTCCCTGAAGACATGCAGGATTAATGGACAATCTTTTAATGTGTGTTATTGTACAGAGAGCACTAAACGTGATGTACGAGCGTCTGTTTGAGGCTCCTGTGGTTCATTACATTGTGGGAAACTGGACCACTGCAACATGGGTTTGCTGCTTTATTTTATGTCATGAAATAAAAAATCATAGATGGCCAACTATTTCACATCCAAATGAGTTGTAAAACATGCACATAAATCTAACACATTATTGGAATTGAATCAAGGTGGCACGGTGGCTGAGTGGATAGTACCCATGACCTTCTCAGCAAGAAGGTCCTGGGTCGAATTCCGGTCGGAACAGGGCCTTTCTGAGTGGAGTTTGCATGTTCTCCCCGTGTCTGTGTAGGTTTCCTCCGGGTGCACGGGTTTCCCCTACCACTAAAAACATGTACAATAGGTCTGGCATGAGCCTCCTGTACTGGCGACCTCGCTCCCTGTGTGGAGTGAGAGGACAAATGCCCACAATTGTAAACCGCATTGTGACTCTGGTCTGTGAAAGGCGGTATATAAATAAAGATTACTTAATTACTTACACAACCTATTGGAAGTATCCATCCATCCATCCATTTTCTTCCGCTTCATCCGTTGCCGGGTCGCGGGGGCAGCCGTCTAAGCAGAGACACCCAGACTTCACTATCCACACACACCTCCTCCAGCTCGTCCAGGGGGACCTCAAGGCGTTCCCAGGCCAGCTGAGAGACATAGTCCCTCCAGCGTGTCCTGGGTCTTCCACGGGGCCTCCTCCCGGTGGGACGTGCCCGGGACACCTCCCCAGGGAGGCGTCCAGAAGGCATCGGGAACCGATGCCCGAGCCACCTCAACTGGTTCCTCTCGACGTGGAGAAGCAGCGGCTCTACTCCGAGCTCCTCCCGTGTGACTGAGCTCCTCACCCTATCTCTAAGGGAGCGCGCAGCCACTCTGCGGAGGAAGCTCATTTCGACCGCTTGTATCCGCGATCTCGTTCTTTCGGTCATTACCCAAAGCTCATGACCATAGGTGAGGGAGGGAACGAAGATTGACCGGTTAATTGAGAGCTTTGCCTTTCGGCTCAGCTCCCTCTTTACCACAACGGTCCGATACAGCGACCGCATAACTGCGCACGCTGCACCGATCCGCCTGTCAATCTCACGCTCCATCCTTCCCTCACTCGTGAACAAGACCCCGAGATACTTAAACTCCTCCACTGGACTGGGAAGCAGTCGAAGGCGGAGACCTTGGCAACCCGGTCCGCACACGCAGCATCTATTGGAAGTAAGTAAGTAATATTTATCTGTATAGCAGATTTTTACAGACAGTGTTCAGATGTCTTTCCACTCTCTCCACACACGGTGATGATGGAAGTGAGACGCAGAACACACTGGCGCATCAAAGCCCCCAATCAACACCGTCCATTCCCTCACTCATTACATTCATACTATTGTAAATGTTTTTGGTTGTAGGGGAAACCGGAGCACTCGGAGGAAACCGGAGCAGACACAGGAAGAACATGCAAACTCCACACAGAAAAACACAAAGGTGGAATTGAAACCAGGACCTTCTTACTGCTAACCACTGTGCCACCGTGCCGTCCTGAGCCTGACAAGTTGAGCTGAGGATTCATGTTGTCAGCCTTGTTCCTGCCAGTCTACCGCAGGGCAGCTTAAGAGTCACGTAAAACCCATTATCACTACAATTATTCTGTAGTTATTATAGCTCCCCATGTCACTCCTGTGTGTGCGCCACAAGCAAAACTTTAAAGAGGAAGTCACCGGCACACTGTGAAATGTTATGAGCCCACATGTCGGTGGAGCTTGGGGAAAAAAACAAAAACACAAACTGTGACTCTTGCAGAAAAATACAAAACAATATTCAAACAAACCAGAACTTATATACACACACCTTTGTTATTAGTATATACATAATATCGCAATAAAACACAGAGTTAGTGAGAGAGAGAGGTGTGTGTGTGAATGAATGAATGAATATTGAATGAATATTTTATTTAAGTGTCATGCACATATGTGCCCAGCCCACATGGGCTTATATGACACTATAAACATAACTTGGAAGACGACCATTTAAACAATATGTTCAATATACAATATACATTTTACATTTTCACAGAATATACATTTCACAGAAAAATCAAGAATCTGGATACAAAGCTTTCAATCTCATTGTCCAGGCTTTCTCCACATATCTTGCCAAACAAAAAATTGAATTTCTAAATAACCAACTCAACATATCACCTTCTGCCAACCAAAATAGATCAGGATTACTGCATTCGACTCTAAAATCATTATACAATGGACAATAGAACATAAAGTGAAATTCATCCTCCACCACACATAGATCACAAACATTACAAAGTCTGTTCTCTTCAGGTACCCCTCTGTAACGACCCACCTCCACCTCTAGAGGCAGCACTCCTGCTCTGAGCTGAGCACACAGAGACCTCTGTCCTCTTTTCAAATTATATTTCACATAAATCTCTGTTGAAAAACATTCTTTAATCTGAATATAAGTTCTCAATTTCGGTTTTCTTAGCAATTCAATTTTCCACTGCTCTTTGTAATGATCAAATAGTATCTGCCTGTGGTTTGTTATTTTACACTGTAAATTATTCCAAAACAATGTTTGTGAATTTATTTTTGTGAATATTTGAAGGACCTCCTGAGACCAAGGACATTTATGAGTTTTGTCGCAATTAAAGACTTTCTTAGTGAGTCTCTCCTCCGGTAATTGAACCAGACGGTTCCAAAGTCTTAACATTTCAGCCCACTGTTTCACCACGCAGGGTTCCCAGCCCATGTCTCCCTCTATGGCTGCCTTGGGAGTGAACTTATGGACTCCAAGGAAATACCTAATAGCTCTGCTTTGGACAGAGTTGCTCTCTGCAGCATCCTGAAAACCCCATACTCCTGCAGCATAGAGCAAAACAGGAGCTACCATTGAGTCATACAGCTGAGTGAAAATAGTGAAGCGCAAATCAGGACATAATTTCATCTTACTGATAACTGCACCCAGAGCCCTCCCAGCAGAATCTGCTAGTACTCTTCTACCATGTGTGTGTGTGTGTGTGTGTCTTTGTGCATATGTGTGTGTGTACAGTATGTTTGTATTGTATTGGTATCTACTCTTGGTTTCTTGGCTGGATTTGTTCATGTTCTGAAATAAAAGGTCTTGTTTAAAAATCACATTCTACTCAATTCCCCCAAATGTCTTCTTTAAATCATACACTCCATTAATAATTTCAAATAACTTTCTGGTCTCAATCCTGTTCAAGTAACAGTTTTTCGATTTGTTTCATGCTGTGTCTCGTGTACTTACTGTATTCATGAAAAAGGACTTGAGACTCTTCCGGTCTCCTTGACGACCGGCACATTTTGTACATGAGGGTATTTTTTTCTGAAGTGGGCGGGAGTTCAGTCCATATGTGACTGACAGAACGTGTGCTATTTAAACACATCTCGCTCCAAGACTCGGAAACCGATGAGAAAATGCCAAGATCATCAGAGCACGTAACGCATGGCAACCAGAGACTTGGACCAGAGGCTGCGTTCCGAGAAATCAGTTCAAGATTTTAGAATGGGTACTGAATCAGTTTAGTGTATTTTTTTTTTAATTTGCACTCGACAAAAAGTGTCTAAAATCAAGATGAGACAAGCACAAATCAAGAAATATTACTCATCATTTTTGGCCATTACAAAAGATGGAGACTTTTTTACTTATGGTGAGAATGAAGTTTAAAAGGTAAAAACGTGTGTTCCACCTGTAACTCCCTTTGATACCACCAGAGGCAGCATTGTTTTGGCACACATTTGATAATAACCCATTCGTTACTTTTTATCATGGTTCGGCTTTTGTTCGGCTATGTGTTTACATGTAGTCCATATTTTTCACTGTGTGTGTGGGTGTGTGTGTGTGTGTGTGTGTGTGTGTGCATGCGTGTGTGTGTGTGTGTGTGTGTGTGTGTGTGTGTGTGTGTGTGTGTGTGCGTAAATGTGTGTTTAAGTGTGTGTTATCATCTTGTCTATCTGTGTCATTTGTTTATCTGCGTTCGTTATGATTTATGTGACACAGGTTTCAGTTGAGATAAAATATTGTGCAAGTCTATTGTTTAATTAAATTATAATCTTTAAAAAATAATCTTAATTCTTGCAACTTAACTGTATAGTATAAATATGATAAGAGCTCAGGTTGTTTTATGAGCAAAAATACACAAAGAAAACCAGGCGAGGAATGTTCCTCAAAATGACCCTGGACCTAGAAGGGTTAAACTTGCAGCAGTCCAAACTTGTCTCATCTTCTGAAACATCGTTCCTAACACACTGCGATGTGTTTAAATGCATATTTTCACCACAAAGCAGCCACAAAATCCTTGCACTTTGTATTTCAATTTCTGTGACTATAACTCCCGCACCACGAGGAAAACATAAACACATTTCACTCATTAAGACCCTGTGCAATCTACTGAATTACCGTAAGATTATAATAAAAGGTTTAACGTTGTATCTATCTTTATACATGGACAATTGTTTTGTTATGTCGAGTGTCATGCATCAAAGCTGCGCCCGAAGAGATTCTCGAGTGCCAAATGAGAGCTCCTTTTGAGGATCCCAACAGATGTGGTTCAGTCATGGCTCATGTTTCTTTAGTGGCAGGGCCAGAATTGTTTATTACTCCAAAAAACTAACACCATAGTTACCCACTGTAAACTATGTGGATTTACATAAACAATTTTAACAAAATATTTGTATTCTAAATTTCTATATTATAATGATTGTGTTGCTGCAGTTCCATTCACTTCATTTCATTATATTTTGTATAGGCCTAAATCACAACAGTAGTCATCTCAGAGGTCTTTACACAGTTTTCTATTCACAGAATCAAACGAACACAGAAAATGCAATAATAACCAAACACATAGAAGACATTGGTTCATATGGAGCAGGAAGACCAATGTCAATAAATGTTAATGAATGTTGATAAATGTTAATACATTTCCTTAAATAGTAAAAAAGTAAAAAAAAAGAGAAACTTCTGGGAGGAGAAGCAGCCGCCTGTTCTGTACTTCTGCACAGGCCACAGTGGATGCAAACTTAATCCGCTTACTTTAACAACTACCAAATATAATTTTATTCTGATACAAACTTCCAAAAACTGTAAGCACACAATAAAACTCTGTATCTGTTTCTGGAGGGAAAGAGCTTTATGTTAAGGCAGGAGACCCAAGACGTTTGTCAAGTTTATTTCATATGTTAGAGTTGAGCAGGCAGTGGAGACTGAAGACCAAGAGCTGTTGGAGAGATATACAGTAAGTAAGTCATCTTCATTTATATAATAATAATAATAATAATGCATTGGTTTTATAAAGACAACAGACTCATTCTAGGCAATGTGGCTGAAGTGTCTTGCCTAAGGACAAAATGATAGTCTAGCACTTCACAGAGGTCTCCCATCACAGTACTAACCAGGCCTTGTCTTGACAGGATCTGGCTTTCGCTGTCAGACAGCCTTTTCACAACAGAGTTTTTTGTTGTTTTTTAGGCCTCTCACTCTACACAGAAAGGCCTGTGGAATCCAGCCCAGGACCTTATTACTGTGAAGCACAAGCAAAAACCACTGTGCCACTGAGCCGGCCAGAAGTGGCGAACCAACCGTTCCAGATATAGAGTTGGTTTTACTTCTCTACTGTAAAAATCTAGGAACAAGAGCTACAGCTTTGGCTGTAAGCACCATGATATATGCACCAGACTACTGTATGTCCGTGTTTCTGTATCTGTCCTAATTCAAATAAATCAGACACAAAATATATAAAAAAAAAAGAGTTGGTTGCAGGTGTGCCTTGTCTGCAGCAAAGGTGAAGCCGACCACGCCCCCTGCTACTCACATTCCATGTCAAACAGGAAGGGAGGGGGAACATAGACACAAGGGTCAGCACTAGATCATATACGGAATCGGGACGGAAGCGGAAGACACAATCCTACTTTCAAATTAGTTTTAGACTAATAAGTCCTTAAGTGGTGACTGGTTAAGTTTTAGGTGTCTGAGGAAGATGGTTAAAATCTAGTGCTGACCCAGACTCAAGGACCTGACAATTTGTAGTAATTAATGTAAATCTATATAGCACATTTTTACAGACCAAGATCACACAAAGCGCTTTTCAATGTTCAGAGTTTAGATATTGTTTCATTCTCTCCACACACGGCGATGGCGGAAACAGAACACCGAACACACTGGTGCATCAAACCCCCAACCAACACCATCCATTCACCCACTCATTACATTCATACATTTAGTGCATGTTTTCAGTGCTAAGGGAAAACCGGAGCACCCGGAGGAAACCTACACAGACACGAGTAGAACATGCAAACACCACTCAGAAATGCCCTGTTTCCGACCAGGCTTCGAATCTAGGACCTTCATGCCCCCTCCGTGCCGTCCCCATTTGTTCATTTATAAGTCAAAATAGGACAATTTGAGAGACCTGCAATACAAAATAAGCAGGAGCATGAATATGTTTATAAATCTAAGTTAATCTTATCTTATCTTGAGCGTGACCACGGTCGGACCCGGGGCTGTTGTGGTGGAGGTTCCTCATTGGAGCCGTGGTGTTTGAGCTGCAGCTGCTGAGGCACAAAGACAGTGATTAGTGCGTGCCGCCCATAATCAGCTGCTTCACACGTGTGCAACCTCTTCATCAGTGAGAAGCTGCTTTTACTCACATTTTCAACCTCCTCCACATGTTTATACACAGTCACAGTTTGAAATAAAAGAGGCAGGTTATAAGAACGCACTATCTTTCTCTTGTCAACATGTACAACTAGTTACTTAACACTTTAAGTGATTGTCTGGAGTTTGTCAAAACAAGAGAGAGAGGGGTACTTGACATGAAAAAAACGACGTAAGCTCCCTTCCCCTTCATTTCTGATTGGTCTACGCCTACGTTTTCGTAACACTTTTAAATGTTAATCAGAGAACACTTTATACATATACATTATTGATACATATGCATGGAGGTTTTCAGAATTATTTGTTAAAGTTTTAATGAAAAAACTAATGTTTTTATGCACACAAAAAACGATCGCGGCAAACCCGGAAGAAGCTATTATCATGAATTGCAAATTATAGGACACATCTGCAGAGGATCTGATTATGGATATAGGTTCAGTATATAAATGATTATGGATATAGGTTCAGTATATAAATTAGTAACTTCCAGAGCCTAATAGAGGCTTGATTCGGAGGTTCCGCAAAAACAAACAACTGAGCATGCGCGTAGCTGCGAGCATCAGCGCGATGATTGACAGCCCTTGGCATCACTCGATTGGTTAACTTCGACGGCATCATGGATTCTGAACTATAGCTAAGAGAAGGGAAGGCGGGACTTGCCCGTAATATTAGAATTAATAAAATGACTTATTTTACATTCAACCAGGAGGAGGTCAATTTAACACATTTCCTAAAATGTGTAATTCATTTAGAGTTACAGACTATCACTTTGATAGAGCCAATAAGTTAGGGCGACTAATTAACGAATATTTTGCTAATGATGTGTTGGCCGATTACAGTGAAAAGTGAATTTATTTCTGTAATTTGACTGGTATTTGAAGCCAATACTCATTCTAAACCTTTGTTTTTATGGCTTGCAGTCCATTTTCAAAAAAAACTTCTTTTATTTGGGTTTTTTACAAGTTGTGAGCCAATTTTAATTTACCTGCAGGTGGATCACTGACTTCCTGAAGAACAGGAAGCAGCAAATGCGTCTGGGGAAGAATGTCTCGGACTCTCAGATTATAAATACAGGAGCCCCACAGGGCTGTGTTCTCCCATCCCTGCAGGACTTGTACGTCGCCCGAGCTCGAGGCCGGGCTGGTCGTATCACAGCCGACCCCTCTCACCCTGTACATGGACTATTCCAAACTCTCCTCTCAGGCAGAAGGCTGCGGTCCATCAGGACCAAAGCCTCCCGCCATAAGAACAGTTTCTTCCCCTCTGGTGTTGGACTCTTGAACACTCATAACCTGTCCCCCCGTCCTATATAAGTCACCTCACGGCCCCTTATAAAGTCACTATGCTGTCCCTTATGTCACTTTAATGCCCATCATAACCTCACTTTACCGCTGTCACCTTATTGCACTGCCCACTGCATAATCTGTGCACCATGTGCACTTGCATATTGTATATAGTAATTGTAATTGCAATCATAATAATTCTATTTTAAATGTTATACCTTAGAAGTGTATGCTGATTTTGTATTATGCTTTCCTCTATTCTCTATTCTTTACCTCTCTTCTTTGACTGTTGCACTGAGCCAAAGCAATTTCCAATCTGTGACTTCCTGTTTCTTACTGTACATTGCAATAAAAAGGATTCTGATTCTGATTCCAACACGTCTTGTAATCCTTGAGTGAGATATGTCTGACTTTGTGTGTCATGTAACTTTGTCTGTCATAAATGAGTTTCACAAGTTGAACAATCTTATAATTTTCCTTCTTTCATCTGTATTCTATCAATTAATCGATTAGTTTAGATCCCAATTTTTTCTACATTTCCCCAAAACAAAGCTTGTGTGATTTCCCGAGAGCATCATCATAGCGCAGACTTGTTACTCATTGGGTTGTTTGATTAAAAATACTTATACTTATTTATATCTGCTGTCATTACGCAATTATCTGAGTCACTTGTCATTAAGTTCAAGAAAAAAAAACATTGATCAATTACTTAGTTGCTATTTGTTCATTCTGGAGAGATGTCTTTTGTGAGTCTTTATCCCAACATTATTATCTACTTAACTCTATAGATGGAACGCACTCTTCACTCTTCTTCTCTTCTCGTCGTCGCAACATATTTTTTGAACTGTCTGAATTTATAACCACCTTAATATCCATGTGCATTTTTTTCTCGTTAGTATCCTGTCCTTCGATCCTGTCTTTGATTGATTGATTATTACATATAAACTCTCTTTAGGCCTTTTCATCTTTGCTAAATATGTGTTTGTTTTTTTGTTTTTTTTGTGTGGTAATCGCTGTACTAAGAACAAGACAAAACAGGGATCAAAAACAACTTTCTTATTCTAGTATTATCATGGGAACGTTACTGTTTGTCCGAAAAACTTGAATAGTGCAGCAGGAAACTACAGTTCACTGTTTAAGATATTGTAAAATGACTGAAGCAATCGGCAAATCCAAACAAACTGTAAAATTCAAAGTGTTATTGTCACTATAGACAGTTAGATGGATGCAACTTGTGATGTTTCTTGTCCGTATGGAGTACATTCCCTAGAACTATCCTTTTCAGATCTATATGTGTTCTGTAATCCCTAGCTTGCCTTTAAAACATGAAATGGCGGAAAACTGACAGTAATGGATGTGATTTATGTCATGTGTTAAACCCGAGCCCCTGAATTCCATTGAAACGAGGAATTGATTAGCCTCAGTCCGCCTCATTTATTTGACGACCACATAACATTTTAAAACAACAGAAATCAGCCTGTTTTGTGCTTGGTTCTATCCCAAGTATACATACCTTACTGATGGAAAAGAAACATCACCAGAATTACAATAAAAATTAGGCAAAAGTATGATCTACAATCAAAAGCATCTGGCCAAATGTGGTGTTGCAATCTCTCCCAAACTCCCTGACTCAGGTTGCCAGATATGCAGATGAATCCAGCTGGGACCATGATAATAACTGAAAAGACTGAAGAGTTTTTTGTCAACAACAAATCTATAACAAACACCTTTTTCACAAAGGCCTTGAAATAAATCCTGGTTTTATTCCTTGTTTTGTCATTAATAATTTGATAATCATAACGAAACTTTTTTAGTTCTGCGGCCACATGTTATTTTACTAGTGAGAATAGCTCGACGAGGTGAGTTCTGGCAAACTGGATCATGGACTTTCTGATTGGTGAAACGGTGGATTGAGGGACATCAAAATAAAAACAATAACAAGATTTAGGGGCCTGTAAAACTAATATTGAAATGAATTTTGAATATTGCTACTTATTCTACGGGTATCAACAGAAAACTTTATGGCCTCTATGGGATGAGTAATATTGTCATACATTTACATACTTTAATGCAACATAGATCAGCACATACACATCACATTCCTGGTTTGTCCCTAACAATTTGAAATAGCTGTAAGTATTGATGAATTCTCCAATTTTACAACGGATTTACCAACTATTTGACGATTTGGGTGTAAAAATCAAAAGTAAAATACAGAGCGGGAGCCACGGCAACCTCTGCAGCTGATGAAGAGGATGGAGGATGACCATGTATAACACCATCAACACATGCCACCAGCCAACATCCACCTGGACTAAATATAGTGAGCCCGTTGTCTATGCTCAAAGGACATCTCTAATGAAACCCAGAGTGCTCATTATGTCTCTGCATCGGCCGCTCGAGGGCTGAAGGCAGCGGTTGTGCTTCACTGGTCAATGTTTGCCTCTTTTCTCCAATATGAATCTCCTCGCTGTGCATTCTAGATTTATTCTGGCTTTACTGCCTTTATGGTCTCAGATACGCAAGGAAAACAGATGTCATTAAGATTTTGTCCTTAGTCTAGTCTAGTCTCTAGTCTCTCTTTGGTCTCTCCCTGGTCTCTCTCTCTGGTCTCTCTCTGGTCTCTCTGGTCTCTCTCTGGTCTCTCTCTGGTACTTACTGTATATTCTAGTGCAGGGGTCTCCAACCAGTTGCTCACCAGCTTTCAGGTAGCTCCCCAACGGATTTAGAATTTAAAACATGATCTTGAATGGTATTTTTTACATCTGTTTGTATTTTTTTGTCATAATTATTGCATAGATTTGTATTATGGCCACAAAAAGGAATAGCTCTCTGCCTCTTCTGTTGTATCAGAAAGTAGCTCTCTGATGGAAATGGGTTGGAGACTAGGGGTGGGAACCTAAGGGTACCTCACGATACGATACGATACACGATACAAAGCTCATGATAACGATAATATCACGATAACGATATCACGATAACGATATCACAATAACAATTTTATCACGATATGACGAGTATTGATACTGT